>VYZV01015407.1:325200-340254 GCA_013401275.1 Pandion haliaetus | reverse complement strand
ATTGTATTGTTTTTTGTTTTGTTTTTTTTTTCTTGTGGAAATCTCTGAAGCTCTTTTAGTTAAACTGCCATCGAGTAGTCTTGTTGCTGCAGTCCTTTGAAGAATCGGCCAACGTGTTTTCATAGGTGATTGAAATGGGAGTGTATGCTCTGGGGGCAGCAGTCCTGTATGCTGCCTGGCACACTTGAAGCCTGGTCTGTAGCATGACATCTGTGTAGAATCCAGTATTTTAAGTACGAAATGTGTTAAAGAATTTCTGTTGCTGAGCAGTCGCCTACTAGGGTGAGTGGCGTTTAACTTTAAATGTGGTTTGCCAATAGAGGTATCTGTAATCTTAATTTTGTCAACAATATTTCTGAATGACATAATTTTAGGGATAGGGAGGAGGGTGAATCTTTGAGTAAGTCTTTTTTGTCCATGCTGTTTCTGACAGTTGAAATGTTACTGACCAAAAACATATTTATGTTTGTTCAGCATGAATATACTCTTACAGAAGAGTTACCATCTGTTTGATTTTTTCTGCATCTGTGAAAACTGTTTTGATTTTTCTTTTTTCCTCTGGGTAGACTTATTCTTATTTTTAAAATCTGTAGTAGATGATTAGTAGTTGTGTTCGGTGGTTTTTTTTTTTATATTAAAAAAAAGCCCATTGTCAATTCATTACTTAATATCAACGCAGATACACTCCATGCAAGTACAATTTAAAAGCAACTTTTTTGAGACTTTCTCTTGCATTTTTGGTTTTGACAGATGCATTGAGTGTTTGACTCATATAGCTGTTTTCCAGCAGAGGGAATTTTTAACTCTTTCCTCCAATGGGTTTGATACAATACACAATTGTAATTGTGCTCTCGCAGCTGATCCTCAGCTCTATTGTCATGTAACAAAATCCTCCTCTCCTGTAGTGTTTGGTTGTTGTATGAAGCCATGATCAATCAAGCTATTTCAGCTGCAACTGAGCTGCAGCAAGAGATTATCATCTTCTCACTGCCTCTTGCTGTCCCCTCAGGCCTGCCAGTCCCTTTGCACATGTTGTCACTCCTTAACCTGGCACTGCCAAAGTGCTCTAGATTAGAAATACAACCAGACCGCTTCGAGAAGGCGAGGCATGAAGTCGAACGCCAGCGATGAAGTCGCAGCTACTGCTGTAACCTTGGACCAGCAGTAATACCAGAAGCATTAGTGTTAACTTCAGTGAGGATTACGTTCAACTTCTGGGCGTATCTTCCCGCAGCTGTGCTCCTGCTGACTTACAGCAGATTTGAAGTTGTTCAGCGCTTAGGAAGAAGCAGGCATCATCTTGTGGAACCAACAGTGAAGTCAGCAACAGTGTAGTGGTTACAAGGTTTCTCAAGTGCTGTAATGCAGGTCAACATGAGAAAACTTTTGGAGGGAATTCCAATCCCTCTAGTTTCAGGGAAAAACACTCCCAGTATAAATGGAGATTTGCTAACAGCTAAACTCTTTGGTATGTTACCCAAGACGCTACAAATAGTTTTATTTATTTATGTATTTTCCCACAGGGGAGTTTATAGTTATCCACCTATTGGAGATCATTCTTAAAAAGAAACTTTCATTTTTCATGGGTGTTGATGATAGTTGATAGTGTTTCTTTTTAGAACTGGTAAAGCACCACTCTTGCACACTGCTTTTACATTTATTTTTTCCTTTGTTTGAGGAAAAAAAGCATTCATTATATGGCTCGTGATGTGAGGTTAGCAGAACTTAATGTAACGAACATGATTGGCTTGAAATGATACAGTGGAAAAAAAAATCCCTGGCTCAAGGTAGTTTTAAAAACAAATTAATTTTCTATGCGTCTGACTGATGTTAATGTGGTGCTTTGGTTGTTTTTTTTTCCTTTTTGTTACTCTCTTGAAAGCTTCAAGGAACTATCAGTTAACCTGTGGCCTTAGAAACACTGTGCCTTCATTTGTAGTCAAAATGTCCTAAATAAGATCTTTTCTGCTTTAAGCAAAAAGGGAAAAAGAGAGAGAGGGTCCAGGCAGTTGTCAATAGTGGACTGTTTTAGTCCCTGAGTGGATCGTTTTAATGGCTCCTGTGTAAGTAAATAACAGTAACAGGTGACAGGAGGACTCTGCTACGTGTTATAGAATATTATTTGGGATGATGAACCTGAATCGATGAAGGATTTTTTTCTTTAATGCACTGGCTGAATGAATAATTTTGTGACTGTGAGGATGTTTGAGCAATATGTAGTCTCTTGAAACCAGCATGTGTGCTTATAGTAGAGCTATTTGCAATTCACTTGTATTTTGTGACAGGTTAGTTATAGTTCCTTCAGCCTTCATTAATGATCATTGTGAATCCCTTAATTGAGCTCCTTCACGTAATTTGTACGTTCACTAACTTTAAAACGCATCTCTTGAGGGGGGGAACAATGTATTTAACAGCACTTCAGAAAAAAATAATATAATCCTGTCGTTGAAATTGTGCAGTCAAGTCCAATAGGACTTTAGAGCAGTATTCTTCCTGATATGGTTTTGTTTAAGGAGGTTTTTTTTATTGTTTGCTCTGTATTCTTTTCTTTGCTAATAAAACAATTTGCTGTGTCTAAGTGAAATAATTTGAGTATCTTGTTTTTAAGATATGTTTTTAAAAATCCTTTGCGTAGTTTATCTGTGATAGAAGCAAAGCTAGCCAGCCACAGTGCGTGCTTACATGCTCAGAGACTTGCAGTTGCCAGACGTGAGGATGGATTCTGCTGAGCTACGATGACTACATGGGAAAGTGAATGCTCTAAAATGTAGTAGGTTTTGCTACAGTTGTATTTACAAGCCTTCACACTTCTGGAGGTGCAGAAAACCAAACATTTCAGCAACAATTTGCTTTATAAACACTCTTCATTGAAGTTGCAGATGCACTTGATTTAGGACAGTGTTCCAGCAGTTGCTGAACCTTCAACACAAGCAGCCCCATTGATGTCAAGGGAATGAATGTGTTTAACTTAAAGCATATGCTGAGCTGAAATGAGATGTAAAACAGAATTATCATTGGATTTTGTGAATTCTAACCCATTTCTCTGTACTTCTGTGAGTAAAAGGGCACTTTCTTCATTCTTGTTTTGCAGCTTGGTTATTCCTTTTTGTTAGCCTTTTAAGATTTAGTTTTTTATTTGTTTTTCTAAAAAAGAAACCTGGTAGTTCTTGCCCATCTCTGTCTGTAGTTGAACTACATAGAAATTACTTTACCAAGATAAACATATGGGGAAAAAAAAAATTGTTTGGGAAACACCCAGAGCAGGCAAGACATCTCTCAGAAGAACATCCGTATCTAGTGTGCTAAGTTAAGAGGCAATTTAGGTTAGAAGCAAGCCGTGTTTGAGTGACTCCGCTGTGCTGACCTTTTGCTACTTCCTGTGGCCTTTGCTCTTTGCCTGCAAACTGGACTTCTCCTCCCATCTTTTGCAGTACCAGACACTCAAGGTTATCCCCTCTTACCACCCATATTCTTGGACTTTATTCTCTCGTCTGCAAGGTTCCCCTTCCTAACCAGGTCAAAGGTCATTCTTTCCTCCCCAGCAAAGCTGTGATCTGCATTGCCTCATGTTGTGGACAGGGCTTGAATCTTGTATTGTGCTCCTCAGACATGGACTGTGAAGCTCTTTGTGTAGGTGACAAATATCATTAGTCCCATTTTACAGATAGGCAGGATGATCTTCTGTAAAATCACATGTAATCAGTGATAGATCCGGGGAAATACTTTTGATCTGAGACCCTATTCCAGCTATTCAAGAATGCATCTGGTAGGCAACGGGGAGTACATGTGGCCACGACCCTGATACGTTGCTGTGCAGTGTTATGAATGTGAGTGCATTCATGAATAGATGCCGAAAATCTGTTTGAGTTTCTGTTGACTGAGCCTCAGACGTTGGTCTGTCCTTGTTCTTCTTGGTTTTTTTTTTTTTTTTCTCTTTCTTTCTTTTTATTTCTTTTATACGAACAAAATTTTGAAGCTTACATTGCCTGGTCATGCCTCTTTAAATGTAGATTATTTTATCTGACAAGCCCTGGATTTTGGCTGCACCTTCTCTTCAGCAGACTTGTGTATTTAAGAGGAGGTCACCACTTGAGCGTGAGAAAAAGTGGTTTATTGAATTGCAAAAGAGCATACTTGTCTCTTTGAATTCCTTTGAGAACAGCCCGTACATTATGTGTATTGCTGTTTTGAATCGGCCCCTTGCATTTGGCAAGCACAAATGGAAGTGGGTAGTGGAGCCAGAATATTGTACTTGCTCTTCTTAGTGCAAGATCCTGAAGATTGGTGGTGTGTCTTTAGGCTTCACTGAAGTTACCGTATTATTTAATTAGTCAAATGTGTGTTTGTGTGTATTGGAAGTAGCTTTTAATAGCCTGTTTTATTTCAGCGGTTTTGGCCATTCAGAATTTTTCACCCCTATATTCACATTGAATAAATCACGGCATTAAAATGCTTCTGGTAAGCTAGAATAATTTATGACCTGAACCAAAAACATTAGAAATATGAACTTTTTAATGATTAACTTCGGAGACCTATCTCTATTTAGCACGTTGTAGTTGTGATCCGTGTTCCATAAATGTTGCAATGGGGATGTTAGACCAAAACAGTTGTGGCAGTTTATTGTATGGCAGTGCAAAGTGATGTCCTCGTTTACAGAAAAATATACAAGAACTATATATATTGAGAGGAGAATTCTCAATATTGTTACAAAATTTAGCATTCATTTCTGCTTCCACTGAAAGTTTTAGGAAAAGTTAGTTTCAAAGATCACAAAGAAGTACTGGGCACAGAGAACTAATAGAAAATAATTTCACATTATTGCTTGGAAAAAGAAAATCTGTACATTTCCTTTCTTTCCTGGCTGTCCTCCAGCTACTGTTGGTGACATCAAAATAAACTCCGCCTTTTGGGCAGAGAGGGGATTGTGAGTTTGATCACATGCTTATTCCAGCTGCAAATATTTGTTTACTCTGGGACTTGCAATCATTTTATTTTATTGCATGAAATTCCTTTTCCCTCCTTGATCTCCAGCGCTCGCTATAAGTGAGGTCTTCACACATTCTACTTCTCTACCTTTTTCACGGGTGTGCGTGCGCGCGTGTGCATGTGTGCACACACACGCGTGTATGAAAGCCCTTTGCTGCGTTTGATTGAATGAGTAATGCATTGAAGTCCATAGACTCTCATCTGCTCATAAGAGCAAGCATATCTTGGTAAATGGGGCCTGGAGGCTTACAAATAAAATGTTTCTCTGCTTTAGTTCAAATATAAAAATCTGAGCGGCTCCTCTTTTATGATTTCTGTGTGGCACGCTTTCTGTTTTTAAAAGCTACAGCAAATATGAAAGCATTGTCATTGTTGGCAAACTAATCACACCAAATTTATTTGGCCTTTCAAAGGGTTTCTGTAATTGAGCTGTTAAAGAAATCGGTTAGACAGAAGATGTGCAACGGGAAATAATAAAACCAATTTTCTTTGGGTAGTGTTTTTAATTCATATGTTGTGTATTTGATACTTAAATAATGGAGACACTACTAACTGCAGACTGTTCCAAAGGGAAGTATAAACAAAGGATAGGAATTTCCCTCCTGAAAAATAAATTTCTGGGCTGGCAAATCAGTCCTCTCTTTATTCCCAGATTGATATTTAAAATTTATTCAACTTTGCCGCGTCATCCTTGTTTTGAGGCATTGTCTGCCAAGTGCTGTCCGGGAGTTAATTTGTCTTGTCATTGACTGTTATCTAAAACATAGATATGTAACTGAATCAAGTACTCAAAATTACATAGACCTGTTTCAGTGAAATTTTGCCAAAGAAAGGTTAGAGAATTGCTCCCCAGCATAAAATTGTTGATGGTCTCTTTCTCAGCTCCTTGTTCTTTGGTTTAAGTACCAGTCTTTCATGCCTGTATAAAAAGCTCAAGGAAAAACTACTTAATTGTAAGACAGATTTGAAACGTTTGAATGCTGCTTAATAGGGTGCTGCAGCTTCAAATTTTAAGATGATTTAACAACAAAAACAAAACCAAAAAAATCTGAATTGGTTAAGCTGCAGAAGACACATGTATCTAACCTTTTCTCCAAAGTCTTTTTGTCATATTTGTTTTTAAATTGTTTCTTTCCTAGTGTTTGAGATTCTGAGTTTTCAGCTATATCTTATCCTGTTCTTTTGTAAAGTGCATACACAAAATATGTAAGACTTTGTAGGTATGACTTTAGTGCTGGAGGATGAATTGGAGCACGTTCCCACCTTTCATACAAAGGTTCTCCCTAGTGAAGTCTCAATCTGTTGCCCTCCCTTGAATCAGACTTATAAAAGTAACCACCTTGTATGTGATGGCTGGAAAAATAAATAGAACAAGTAGGATAATCTGAAATTTGGGGTGGGGGTCAGGGTAGAAAGGTTCATAGCCAGGGTGGCCTGTCTTCCCCCTTTTGTTTCAATTGTAAGGTCTTTGACAGAGAATCCCTGTGTTTCATGAATGGCACGGTCCTGAACATGCTGTTAAACTTTAGTAAATACTAATAAAAAGTAACAGCCCAAGGCACTTTTTTATGCAAGATATGTATTCTTTTCACTAAGACCGTCTGTTTTTAAACACAGAACCAAATGACAGTGCTTTGTGCCTCAAAAACTTAATCTACAAAATACACCAACAAGAGTTAGTCTCAAAAACGGATACTTCTTTTTAAGGAAACTCAGAGCTGGAAGCCAGAGATATTGGTTATAGTCCTGCACTTACTGTTGCGTTGCTTTATGATTTTGGGCAGCTCTTCTGTGAGTTGCTATCTTCATCGGTAACATGGATGAGGTAATGGGGGACTGGCAAAGAAAAAAAAACCCAACAAAATCACCCAAAAACCCAGGAAAGGAATTGTAAGGTTCAGTTGTGTAAAGTCGGTAAAATACCTGAAAGATCCTTAGATAGAAAAATACTACTCAGCTTCTGAAAACTGAGCATTTCAAAATGACTTTCACATATGGTTTTGAGGCCTGCATATAATTTGTAGGGTTCAAGATGCCATTCTTAACTGAAAGTTGAAGTTACTGCTCTTTTTGATAACTGGTGCCAGGTACATTGGTAAAAACACGTTGGCTGTGTCATGTGACATCTCTGTACTTTTTGGTGTTTTGCTGCTTCTTTTAGTTCAAAAGACGTTACCTTTCTGTCATTACTGTGGCTTTGGAAAGCGGTATAGTTGTGCAATAGGAGGTATGTAGATTGCATTGAGAATAATCAGCATTTATTGTACCATGTTTCAAGAAGTATTACGTATTCACTATGTTGATGCAGTTTGTTCCCAGCTTTCTGACAGCTGCAACTCTGTGTTTGCGGGAGGAGCTCTGTAGAGTCAGGCTGCAAGCATGCTGGCACGTTTCCTAAAGATACAGGTATTACTTGAGCATGTTTTTTGTCTAGAATCCAGGGTGGCTATTTTCTTCTGTAGTTGAACGGTTAGCTTCATGTTTCTTCCTTTATTGCTTCCCAGAGATTAAGTTCCATTTTCCTGCTAAAGGGCAACGTAGTAAGAGTGGTAGTAAATGGTAGTAATAGGGGTGGAGGCATGACAGGGAATTTAGCTGAGCGTGGTGCTGTCTCATTTTCCTCGATTTACATTGAATAACAGCAGAGTAGAAAGGACACCCGAAGGAAACAGATGCTTTCAAGTGATAGCATTGTGAATTAGTACCTCCCAGTCACTGCACTGGAGGCATCGTGTCTCTTTCTGACAAGGCATCAGTCCAAAAAGCATAGCTAGGTTATTATTTAATGTAAACTAAGTGTGTCTGAAGGTCTGGTGCTCCTCCCAGTCTATAAAGATGATCGAACCAGTAAATTTGACAGGCCAGTCAGCCTAAACTGATGCAACTTGATGGATTTTTAGTGGCGCTAAAACCAGCTGAGGATTTGGTTCTTTGTGGTTTTGGAAAAATGGTGTCATGATAGCGTAGGACTGTATGTATATGTTTGTATGTGTGTAATAATGTATGAAGAACCACAAACCACATGCTGTGAATACATTTACATAAAGCATTGTTAAATGTTCTGCTCTGATTTTTTATAGTGTTGATGAATTTATAAATTGTTTAATGTATCAAGTTCTAAAAATGCCTAAGTTAAAGGCAGTGTAAGATCTTTCTACTGACTAGAGGTTTCATCTTAAGTGGCCATTATGCTTTGAAAGTACTAGTATTTCTTATTTTGGCATAAAATTCCAAGCTTTGGAAAATACTGCAGATGTTTTGGAGCTGTTGGTGAGATACCACATCTTTCAGACCTGGGAGGCAGCGAACTGGAAGTTACCTGGAACATATGTTGACCAGAACTGGCTTCCAAATTCTGTATTTAGCTCAGCGTGGATGTGGCAAAACAGAGAGAACTGTTTTCTAGCCGAATTTACTGAGGTTAAAATACATATCCGTCTTTGCAAATGACTGTGAGAGAGGTCAAACTTGCATTTTAAGTGGTAAGTGCCACTGGCCCAAGCCTGTTTGTTAAGCAAGATGAGTTGGACGGAAGGGGTGAAAACAACTTATTTATTTATTTATTTATCAGCCTCAGAAGATGATATACCTATTCAAAAACCTATCAGGGCCCTGAGAGCACTAATAAGCCTTAATGGCCCTGACCAGCCCACTCCCATGGGCCCAGGAATTTCGGCCTTTCGGCTCTCCTCAGTCTCCACCTGGGCTGTGCTGGAGGACTGGTCTTCTGCTTGGCCACTGCTATGCCTGTGTCTGCCCCCAGAGCCCCTTGATCCAGACCTCAGCCCACAGACCGGCTCCCCGGCTTGGCCTCAGCCTTCTCCAGTCGCTATGGTCCTGCCTGGTGTGTTCACTGGACGTGACCCTCCCTACCCCACCGTGATACCTCCTTATGATCCGGGCTCTCGGTTGGACCTGGCCACCGTCTCTGGGTCAGTGGGGCTGGGCCCTGCCATGCAGTCCTGCTCTCTGGCAAGACCGGAGGCACCTAAGCTAGGATATAATTTATTTTGACTGTTTGTCTCTCAGAATCTGTAAGCGAGCTTATTTTACCCTAGTTGTCCTTACAGGAATTCAACAATTTAACAGCTGAATTCAACTTGTGTACGCAACCAACATAGCAGAAACAGGTATGTTTCAAAAGGCTTTACTTTCTAAGAGTCTTTCTCTAGTTGGCTTGCTTTCCCTTTTTTTCTTAGGTTTTTTTATTAAATGTAAATGCTTGGGATTAGCTATTTTTCACAGTTCAGCCTCTTGCTGGTTCTAATGGTTCTGCTGAAAAAAGTGAAAAGCTTTCTGGAGCGCGATACTCAAGCAGCGTACGTGTTAAGCCTCTTGCTCCCCCCGCAGCTTTAATTCTAAATCAGCATCCTATCCAGATCTGCTACTGCATTTTCTTAATCCTAAGAACTTCAGGATTTTTTTTTCCCTCCAGAGGAATTTTTAATTATTTTTAGTAGCACGTGTGGAAAAAAAAGAATTAAAAACCCCACTTTTCCTGTAGTGTGAATGTGAAGTCATTGCTGTTGTCAACTCTCAGTGGGTTACTTGCATACAAATAAATTAAAGGGGGGGGAAGTAATCTTTTGTTAACGTTGCATTCTGTTACTTGTGGCTGCTATGGTAACAGATGAGAGAGACGGTGCTTGCATGGTAAAGCTTAATGGCAAAGCTGCAGAATGTAGTGATGAATTTAGCGGAAGAAGGAAAGAGAGCACAAATCCTTTAGCAGTGCTGTGAAATGAGTCACCAATTAAGCCACAGATGGGGAAGGGCTTCTACATTTATTTACAAATGATTTAAATCAGATTTTGTTGATTATATTTAGAACAGGACGAGTGATGGGCTGGAAGTTTGGGGAGCAGTAAATTAGACTACATCCTTCTCAGATGATTCTTTTTTTCCCCACCTTGGATCAGCTCCTTTGTGTAGCTTGTAAAGGTGGCATTGCTGTCGTGATGTTTTCTTAAGTGGAGTCGTGAATGATGTTGCTGACTGTGGACCTCACCGAGAAAAGTCAGTGGGCAATTTTCCTCCCTGTCCCCCCCCTTCAAGACTTTAGTCTGTAGAGGTGCATTTCCCTATTTCATCCTGTTAGGCTGAAAATAAAGGGGGTTAACCCTCTCTTTCTTCAGAGGATAAATGGTGAATGTTTTGACTTTGCTTTTTTTTTTTTTTTTACTCTTCATTAGTATAAAGCACCTCTCGCACACTTCAAAGCTTGGCTGGAATAGCAGGCCGTGTCATAAATCAGGATTGAGTTATGAAGGGAGGGTTTTGTAGGAAAGACTGCAGAATATGCCTGGCTTTAGGTAATACTTTGAACTTGATAAATGTGATGAGCCCAATTCTGTACTCAGCTGGTTAGTGGCCCCTAGTTTTTAAACTCATAAACTTGAACTTCGTTTGGGTGGTGGGATTTTTTCCCCCCACATGTATTCTGGTATGACTTCTATTCTGCTGAATTATAGAGAGTGATTTCTTTGAGCTCTTGGGGAGAGTACTTGCCATCTCGAGTTCTTCTTGGTGAAACTTCAAGAGAGAATTATAATTACTACTTGAGTGGGAGTGTTTGTGGTAAGTAGAAAGTTCCAGAGCATGGAATCTTTTCTGCAGAAACTTCACCCAAAGCTTTAGCATTGTGGGTGTCATGTAATAGAAATGGTTCCAGAAGTTAGTAAACAGATTATTTACTGTCAGTAAGTAGTGCCAGACAGTGTAAATTTCACAGCTGTGAAGTTTTTAGCAATGCAGGTTTTCAGAACTGCTGGAGGGAAGGAATGGCACATGATCGGAAAGGCAAAGGGAGGGTTTTGCAAGAAAAAGTGAAATGTGAGATGAAAAGCTGAAGTGAAAAAGATTGGAGTGGAGGATGTTTAGAAGGCTGTCAGAGGAAGGGACAGAGGAGTGACAATAGGGTTATTTTATTTTTTTTATTATTTTAATGGAGAGATGAGAACGCAAGAGGAAGAATTTTTGCTAGGAAAGTTACAGGTGGATGAAGGATTTTGTGAAGAGCATGTTGGCCAGACTAAAGGACAAAAAAAGTAGCGTACCTCAGCTGCACTAGTAAGAGGGAAAAAAAATCATTGATACTGTGAGTGGTGCTTCCCTCTTTAAAACTGAAGTGCTAGGGGAAGAAGTGAATAAGCTACAGAAGGCAGAAAAATGCCTTGTTTACTGCAGATACTTTATTCTCTACAATTTGTATCTTTATGTACCCTGAAAGGGTATCCTGCTATGACATGCTTTTGCAGATGGTGTTGGCACCTTAAAAAGCTTGCATCTATGTTGTCTGTTTTCAGATTTCAATGTTGTTAATTAAGAAGGTAGAACAATATGGCGTGACTCTTGTCCAAGCTGGGTACGGGGTTTTCTGTGTTGCTTTGTGTTTTGGTATTACTCTTTCTGCCTGTAATTGGAAGCATAATACCTGAGGTTGCTTCATGAGGGTAGAGGTAGATGGTGATTGGAACAAGATGGGAGAAGAATTAACTGTGATGAAAAACCAATTTTTATGTATTCTCCAAAACTGAGCAGAGGTGTAAATACCGGGAAGTTAAATTTGGGCCTCCAGTATGGGCTGTGAGCGTGTTAAAATGAGTCCTCTGTCACTGCTGGGCAGGGAATATGTCCTTGCCATCCTCGGAAGTGTGTGGAAGAAGTCTACTTTGTAAAAGTGAGAGGCTTTGTGGGACCTTATCTCTCCTGTTTGATTGTCACACCCTCTGGGGAGAGATGAAGCGGGTCTATAAAGGACTGTTGATTTCCATTTCAGGACAGGCCTCGCAATAGGATGCGAGAGGGAAATACTCTTGGGTCCTTTAGAACCTAATTCTGGTTGTGGAAATAGCCTTATTTTGCAAGCTTCTGTGGTTTGAGATGTGCCCTGAAGGATAAGGCTGAAAGACTTCATTGTAGGATTTTAGTCCTGCCTGAGCTGAGGAAGGCAAGCCATCATCTTGCCTGCAAAGTCTTCGTTAGTCTTGGAAATGAATTTTTAGTCATTGTTTAAAGGAAAGTCCCATTAAGTGATGCATTTCAAGCAGTGCTGCTGTGCAAATGATTAATAGTAACACCTTGGATTATTACTGGCTGTTTCCTTTCTCAATTTCACTTGCATGAGGTATATTTCATTCCTAGACACTTTTTTTTATTTTCTGCTCCATCAGCCAGCATAGTGCTGAATAGCTGATTTGAGCAAGAAGCACATTGTTAAAGGTGACAGTAAACTGAAGGTAAAGTCGAGGTAATTTCCTTGCCCCTGACAAAGAGGTCCCTTTTTGTTGAGATGGTTATACCATTCCTGCAAAGGCTGGCTTTACTCCCTGATAATTGTAAAGCAAAATTATTTCTCAAGAGTTGGGAGTTTTGCTTTGGAAATAATTTAAACCAAACCAAATTGCAGATAGGGATTTAAAAATGAAATCTCTTCTATCAGCATCCACTTCTGCTACAGACAATGACTACTCAGCCTTCGTGTGCTGTGTGTGTGGGATGTGCTGAATTCTTGCTGTTCTCTTGGTGGACCATGGTCACATGCCAGTTTTGGCTGACGGGGAAGGAATAAAACCATGTATTGGGAGAGTTGAAGTGTTACAGGAAGATCACAGAGTTACTTATAGCGTGTGTATATGTTTTATTCGGCGAACTCGGTGTTTTGTAATTACTGAGTCGCTAACAGTGCTCGGAAATAATAAGGGAGCTGTCTCCATTCTGGATATGGAAGGGCAAGAGCATAGAGGAGAAAAAGGGTAAGCATTTGAAGTCATTGGGAAATAAAGATGCTCAGCAAAGCCTTTCCTGTGTCAAACAGAAAATGAGTCTACAGCTTGAAATAGAACAGGGATACTTGACTTGCAGACTGCTCTGCTGTGAAGTTATTCTCATTTTGTAGCAGGAATCCTGTTGGTGTCATTGCAATGTTGGTAATAAATTGAATCAAAAAGTGTTCATTTCCTGCTTTGCAGTGATTTCCACAGAATTTTCTCAGTTCTGAATCACTACTCCAAACAAAACGTGCTGTTTGTTTTAATCTGGCTCTGTTGGGAAGTTCAGATTGTGACCCTTCATACAGCACTTCAGGATTTTGGTTTTTGGCTGGGATTGTTTGGTATGGGGATTTTTTGGTTGGTTTTTTTTTTTCTTTTCTTTTTTTTTCTTCCCATGATTGGAGTGAAGGGACAGTGCATTTGAGGGTGGTGTTTTGAATTTTGTTCATTTTCACAGCTAACTTACAACTCTTCCGACTAAGAAATCTTCAGCCTTATGGTGTAATTGTATTTGGCTCTGTCGTCGTACTCATGTTTGTTTGACTATTGCATGATCAGCCTCTCTAGCCTGTATTTCCAGTGGGGCTTACCTCTGTCAGCTCTCTGCTTGGGACCAAAAGACAGCGTATGCGGGGTGAAGTCTGATCACAGCTGAGGAGATGGGTGTGCGTAGCATCGGGAGAGAAAGAGGCAAGTGAAATGAAGTGGACGTTTGAAGCCGGGAGGGGTGGTACGTTGAGGAGAGGCAGGCTTGTTGTCCTAAGGATTAGGAGGAGGTGCAACTTGTAAAGCAGTGTATGGCAGAAGTGGGAAAAGGATTGCCTGGTAGTTCTTGCTAAAGGTGCTGAGTCCCTCCTGACCCCCGGGTGTTACCTGGAGTTCAGGGTGCTCGGCGCTTCTGGAGATCTGGCCCCAGAGACAGAAAGACGGCTGCCATTTCCTGACAGCTCTGAAGAGGTTTGACAAGATCAGCACAAAGTAATACTCTAAATCTTTTTCAAACTGCCTGAAATGTGGGTGGACAACGCAGTGCCTTTAATAGCCATTTGTTTTCTATGGAAGGGAACAGCTATTTTCGGCTCCTTGTTGTCATTGACCTTTAATACTATGAGGGACAAACTACAGAGAAAACAAATTTGAACGCCGTAGTGTAAGCATTGCTCACTGAGTACAAAGAAAATTCCCTTTTACCTGGCAATTGCTTAATATACAGGTATAGCAGCACACCTGGAAGGCCTTCAAAAGTTAGGCAAGATGAGACATGGCAAAAGCCATTTTGCCTGAACATGTTTCAAATTCCCTGCTGAAGAGAGGGTGTATATATATATGTTGCTCTCAAGAAACTGTAACTGTTCCTGCGTCCTTTAACAGCCTCAGTCAGGCTGTTTCCAGTGCTCAGCTGGGCTTTGTGTGCTCTCAAGAATATTTTGTTACCGGCATGAATGCATTATCTTTATTCCATATGTTTGTCAGTGTCAGACAGTGTCTGCAGCTAGTGAACTCGGGTTGTGATGCTGAGGTGTGTGTGATTTGTGAAGCACAAGGTTTCTGTATCTTTCTTAGCAAACCTTGTATTTGCTAGTCAAGTGTATTTGTGTGGTTGGAGTGGGCTTATGGTTGTGATGCCCTCAAGATCTGACATTACTCTCGGCTTCTAGGGTCATTAACTGTCTCAAAGTGCCATCAGATATGAAGATATAGGAGACAAAACCTCTCTTTCTTCCTGAATATAGGTTTAAAGCATATCCTTTTAAGAAAAGGAAAAAACATACAAAGATCAAATATCCAAAAAACCCCTAATTCCAACCCCTGCAAATCCTGAAAGGCCTTGGACCAGCCAACCAATGTATTTCTAGCTTTTGCTAGTCATAAGACATGAAGTGATAAGATTATTATAACTGCTTTGCACTGTTTCTTTTCATGTAATTTTAGCTGTGAGAATCCATTGCTGAAATTCTAAACCACCATATATCGAGTTATGTAAAGCATTAATCTTTAAATCTAGCAGAGATACTAAAATTGCTGGGGTTATTAGGCTTTTCATTATTACTACTTTTTTTAGGTAGCACATATACTTGTGTAGATCTGGTGCTTTCTCAGTTACCAGGTCTTAAGGGGTGACTCTGATATTATTGACTCTATTTTCGATAGGAGAAGGTTTCTAGCCAAAGTAGTTTTCAAGCTCCGAAGCTTTAAAAAAGAAAAGAAGGAGACTAGTGCTAATTGTTGGATTCTTACGAGCATGGCTTTCCTGTAGTGCAGTTGTTGGGGGTGTTTAGGAAAAGTTCTGGGGATT
>VYZV01015407.1:289922-307003 GCA_013401275.1 Pandion haliaetus | reverse complement strand
ATACACAGTTGGTTTTTTTTTTTTTTTTTATAACTTTATTATTGGATTTTTCGTTTTTTGCTTGGCTTATGTTAAAAAAGCATTTCAAGCTTCTGTTTGAATGCATGGGTTGTATATATTTCTTAATTTCATCAGCCTTTCTGTAAAGAAGTACTGGGAGAACAGCAATGTTTTCTCCTTTTTGCAAGTTCTTGAAGGTTTATTTTCTGAAGTAACGTTGTTCCTCTCCCCCTTCCTTCTTTCTCTGTTTTCTTTTTTTCTGTAGGAGTGGTATGATACTCAACAATGATAAAAATATATGGGATTTTACAGAAACTAAATTGAAAACTTGTTTAATTTTTTTAGATTCTCGCTTACATGCATTGTGAGAAACCCTGGAGAAATTTTTAAGGACGTCCTTGCTGGCTTAAAACTTCAGTAGGATTCTTGAAAACAAACAAACAAACAAAAAAACCCCAAAACCAAAAAAACCCCAAAAGACCAAAACCAAAGCAAAAAATTCCAAACCCCTTGCATCTTTTATACTAAGTCGATCAAGTCAGAAGAAGTTGAACCCTTTCAACATCAAATACGGGGTTTGCTTTCATTGTCAACATGAGTACGTTTGGCATGAAAACCAAAAAGGCCAAGTTTATATGGTAGCAATAACTTCTGGAGGAGCAGAGCAGGAATTCAATCTATTTGATTACGACCAGAAATGTCATAGGAAAAAACTCTCTAGAATGTGACTGAATCTTGTAGAATTCTCATATACAGCCCACCTTAAAGGGCAAAATTAAGTACTGAATCACTTGGCAGGAAATCCTTAAAGGTTTTTAATATGAGAACAAATCTGTGGATAAATCAGTGATTATTCTGTGTTCTATGCACAGAAATCCAGTCATGTCTAGGATAACATTTGTATTGGTCTGCTTTAAAAGCTTTAGTTAAGATAAAAGAAAAAGCCTGTGCCAGTAGCATGGGACCCGTAACATGAATGGAAACAACAAAGCTGATGCGTTGTTTTAGCTTGTGTATATAGCATTTTATGCATTTCTTTGTGCATCTTCTTCCTGAAGAAAAACACTGCTTGGCACAACTTGAGTGAAAAAGGTTTTCTTGCCAGCTCCAAGAATGCGGTGCTTTCATTGTGATCTGAAATGTGCTTTTTGTGCATTGTTCTAGCAGGCATATAGTTTGACTTCTGCACTGAAGCCAAAACTTGAACAAATTCTTGTAGTGGCTTGAAGTAAGAGAACTATCTTTCAATCTCTGAAGTGGTGTCAAACATTATTTTTGTTTCCCTGGGAATGTTCTTGGAGTTGATGTTGTTATAGACAGGTTATATTACTGAAAGCATCAAATCTATCAGGTTTGCCTGCTGTGTAGGAACTTAGATCAGGAATATTTGTAGCCATTTTCCTTCACTTTTCTTCCTCCTGTCTATGATAGTAAAATTATGCCAAGTGATTTTTATTTGACCTTCTTTGCAATAATTATTTCTGTGTCTTTTCTGCTTTGGAAGCAATATATTGGGAAGTCATTTGGTAGTTGGGCATTGGGATTGAGATTACTGAGGAGCATAGCTGTTGCTTGTTTGAAACTTCTGCCTACAGATTTATTTGGAAACATTATTTTTTGTCCCTAGTTTGACCAATGGATGTCTTTTAATTGATCTCACCTTTTGAAAATTGTATTCTCAGCTTGAAATGTAAGTTCTGTTACTACATGACATTTTGGTTTGCTAGCATGTAGTTAGTTTAGAATTAACATGGTAATATTAGCTCTTGTGCTGCGCTGCCGTGCTGCAACAAAGCAAATGCCTGGTCACTCAGAGATGCTGAAATCATTCCTATTGGCCTTATTGCTACAGACTGAAAAAGTTTTTAAGGCTTTAGTCAGTTAGATTTGTTTATGAAAAGAAGGCGGCGGCTTCTGGACAAATGAAGCATGAAAGTATCACCAGGTTTACTGTTCTATTAAATTGAGAGGCACCATTTAAAAGGCGGCGATTCAGAAGCTGTAATGAAAGGTCAATATGTGGGTCAATACATCCTCTGGGAGAGGGAACTTGCCACAGAAGCGATAAGGAAGGAAAAAGCATTTGGAGGTACTGGTTTATAAAGTCGTGTGTGTTTTGCACTAAGTGAACCTGCCCAGTTGCATTTTTCCATAAAGTACGGTGTTTCAGCATGCCCAAACTTTTCTTTGTGGAGTCTGCTCTGCATTTAGAAGTGAGTTTTTTCTTATGTCTCTAACTTCCACTATAGTTTGGTTTGGTTTTTTGGTTTGGTTTCTCCCCCACTCCCAGTACCTGCAGAGTTATGTAGCCTGTGTTTTATAGAGCCTGTTGGCAGACCTGTCCAAGCAGGGTTTCTCAAGAAGACACAGATGTTGTGGCTTGCCATGTACTGGTCTGTGTGCAGGTGAAGGAACGATGGGAGGTCCAGCAGCTGAGAACACAGCCGCTGTGCTCAAACACAGAAGCCATTCTTAGGAAAAAACTTTGCTTCTCAGTGTTTGGCATTTTCCTATTTTTGAGTATTGTAGGTTACCTTGTCACCGGAGGGGGGAAGGAGGGAGGCAACAAGAGAACTTGGCAATAACATCCTTTAAATCTTTATTAAAGCCACTTGTACTAAAACTATTATTATTTTTAGAAGCACTTTCCCTGAGCAACTGTCACTTTCAACACTCATTTTTCTAGTAAAAAAGGCATTTCAAGTCCATTTCATTTTCATAATCTTCATTTAAATGCAGTCCCTTGAACTATACAAGTGATAATTGGATACACAATTTACTACTTCTGGAATGCTGGGTGTTTGGCACTAACAGAATTTGCATTAAATCAGCTATGAGTTCTCCTATTTGATCTGTAACAGACATGTCTGCAAGCTTTTCTTGAGTGATTTAATTATGGGGATGGTCTTGATTTAATTTGCAAATATCAGGCCTTCTCATAGGTAAGCCTAGGTTATATATTTAAACCAAATCCATAAACGAAAGCTTATCGTCTGGAGAGCTTGTAGTGACCATTAGAAGCATGAAAAATAGTTCTATGTGTAACTGTGGTGCAATGCATCAGTAGAGGTGGTTTTCTTTATTTTAGAGTATCTTGATTTCTAGAAAGTTTAAAAAAAAAATTTACAATTAAAAAAATCCTTTTGTAAAATTATTCTGTGTTTTCCAGATAATAAAACAGAGGGTGCACAGAAAAGGGTATTACTGCCGCTGCAAATTTGAGACCCTTTGCAGAGGCATCAACTTTGGCACCATTTCTGCTTTACTGTTCCAGCTGTTAAAGCATGAAATTGTCAGAAACATCCAAGTAATAAACTTGTGTGCTTGAAATCTATCTGGTGCTTCCCAGAGATTCATCCCTTAGGAGTTCTTCACAGCGTTTGTTTTCATGCTGGAAATATGAACATATTTAACAGTTGCACAATAGTGCAGTACATGTTTCAAAGATATTGATAAACAAGCTTCATAATGCTGCCCTGATGGAGCGGTCACCTCCTGCTTACGGGGTATTGGTGACACTGGTTATATTCTAGTGATTGCTTTTGATACGCAGCTGTCTGATTCAGAGCCTGTCTTTGTGTTGGTACAACACGTTGAACAGTAGGAGCTTCTAGCCAGTTCTGTAGCAGTATTGTAAAATAATTGCACTTGGTTCTCCAACTTTTTCTTCAGTGTGTCCTACAACAAACACAAAAGGAGCATGTGACTCTCCACTCTTGAGTTTTTGTTGCCCAGACTTTTGGTTTCATACAGTAAATGTCAATGTGCATGTTCAGGTTTTAAGATATATTTGTTTTGGGGCAGGGGGAGGTGACAGTTTTCATTTGGTGCTTTTATTTATATTCAAAGACCAGTCTCCAAATCCTTATTGTGGCAGCTGTACGCTGTTTTTATAAAAATACTCATCTGTAAATATTGATTACAATAACTTCTTTGCACCAAATTACAGCCTGCCTACGCCAGGGCATGATTCACCTCCTAGTGCATGGCAGTTGTCACCCAGGAGTCTGGCACTCATATTTCTTTTTATAGATTTGACTTGAACATAGTGATTTGTTTGGTTTTTTTTTTTTTTTTTTTCTTCCATCCATTCCTCTTGCAGAAATTGTGAGTCCCTGGACATCTTAAAAGCCACATATGGATTGTTGAGGCTTAAAAGTGACAGCCGGTTCCTCCTTGAAGGAAATCAGAAGTGTTGTGTCTGAACGTTCACCTGTGTGATTGGACAAACAGGCACAACGAGTGACTCCAAATTATCGGTGCCCTTTGTATTCCCCTGGAAACACATCTGGGTTCACATGGCCGTGGCCTTAACCTGCCATACCGTGGCCCTGTGCAGGCACTGTGGGAATCACGTCCTACTCACAGTAGTAAGTGCTGGTGTTTGGCTGGGGAGCCCTGCAGTGGGGGCTTCTGTTCTTCCTCCCCTCCCAAAAGCTATTTTGTAGTACAGCTACCTCATTTTGCAAGCAAAATTCCTTAGTGTTGTGCTGAAAGAGTGGTGTAGTTGATTTAATGTCCAGTTCTTGCACCATTGTCCCCTTGAAAAATGCAATTAAGGGCAAGCTGAGTCTGTTTCACGCAGCCGTGGTTGATGTCAATACGAGTATCTGCTGTTGGAGGTCTGCTCTTCAGCTACCCTGTGGTTTACTGCAGAAGGCTACATGTTTCTCTGATGATGTGTAATGTGCTATCCTGGTAGACTATTTAAAGTTATGTTATATTTGGTTTGAGTTAGACACTCATGTCCTTTCATAGTCTATGAAAAAATTGTTACTTGTTTGGTTTGTGTTGGTGTTCAGAGGTGAGCTTAAAGGGCTTATTTTGGCTTAGCAAAATGTGCAGGAGATTGCAAAGTCTGCCCCGTGTGATGATTTCTTCTTGCTGCTTTATTGAGAGAGGAGGAGAAATCTGTATTGGTGAACCAGCACGGACTCTGAGAGATGAGGAAACAGAACTGCGGCTAAAGAGACCCAGACTGAAATCCCACAGTAATTCACCGAGTATGCTCGGACAAGTTGTTTAATGCCTCATCCCTTTGTTTCTCCTCCGGCTATTCTGTGCAAACTCTTCAGTTTTGTGAATGTTTCTGCTGGCACTATGGTGTTGGATCTATGCTGGGACTCCTAGACACTATTGCAACTAACTTCCATTGAATGAAAAAAGTGGGTTTATTTGTTTTGCTTTTTAAGTGGTCTTCAATGATAGGAAGAACTCAAGCACTAGTATCTTCTGTGTTTTTTTCTGAGTTACTAACATGTCATTTGAGTGTTGTAGCACACCTGAAGTTTTGTAGCTGTGGAACACTCATGGCCATGGAATAGATGCTGGAAGACCAGAGATGTGTTTAAAATAGCTTGCAATGAACGTCTTAAGAAATTCTGTCCCTGTGACCCCAAAAGACTAGGGTGTAAGCCTTGAGCCAAGGTTGCACAGGTAGCGTGCTTTTCAGGAAAATGTTGTATTTAGCAGGTTATGCTAGGTTCCTTCTCTTTAATTTGTGAAGAACTTGATTTATGCCAACAGCAGTTCTTTACAAAATAATGAAAGCAAGCTTGTGAACCAAAAGAGAGGTCAGCCTAACCAGTGAGTTGGCTTTAGGGAGGATGTTGCTTTCCCATATGTAGGATGTTACAAAGGGTATAACCAACAGTGTTGTCCTCTCTTGCTCTTTTAGCTGAATTTGTTTGTAGTCTTCCCCCCCCCCCCCAACAGTGGCATCCTTTCAAGCTCTGTTACCAAGCCTGTAATTTCACACAGTAAATGAGATGTGGTTTTAAAAAGCTGTGCAAGACCACTTTTCTCTTAAGCTGGAGCAAGGCAGGCAACAGGATAGTAGGCTACAGTGGGGCATCCTCACGCAGCCCTCATCTTGTAACTATATGAGGGTCTCGAAGAATCACTTGTGAACTTCAGGTTGTTGAACCTAGCTCTAGTGGTTTAAGCAGTTACCCATTAAATCTGCAATAATAAACATCTGGGGGGGAAAGGAGTGATAATAACTGTAAACATCCCACCTTTTTGCTGAGTGAATTAGGCCCAGTATATGTTAAAAAAAGTATTAAGCACTGCATGTGTGTGAAACACTGTTTTTTAGCCCGTAACCAGATAATCAACTACTACATTGTATGACTATGTATTACAAAAGTCTGAACTTAAAGTAAAAACCAGCCCTGCTGTAGAAGTTTGAGCATGAAGACAAAAAGCTCATTAAATCCTCATTTTGTTCCAATTACTGAGAAAATGCTTTAAATCTGTTTTCCAGTTTGTGTTTAATTTTAGTTACCTGTGGATTTGTGGATGCTTGTAAATGTTACCTTGTGGAGATGGGAGAGACTGGGTCTGTTTGCTTTTTAACTGCTGGTTTTGTACCTTGTGTGCCCATTGCATTCTTGAAACTTAATGAGGAAGCAACTTTTTAGCCTAATGGGGGAGATTTCCAGTTCATCTGTTTAAACCTTTACTATTGTGTTTTCAGGGATGGTGGTTCAGAAGCCCGGTGGCCAGGGGCATTAAAGTCTTGAAGTTCAAACCATCAGAGGCTGTGCTCTCATAACTCTCTGGGATAAATTACCACTGAACTCCTTCCATNNTTTTGGTACATCTTACAGGTCATTTTTCTAGCACATGTGTTTAACAACCGCTCATATTCCCTTTCCCACCAAACCCATACCACAGTGAGTTAGGTGTTCTGGTTTTTGGGCCTGGAAAGCAGGGCAGTAATTTCCTTTTCTGTGTGTCCTTTTCCCCTGCCCATACCGCTTTTATGTTTTCTTGCTGTAACGTGCACCCAAGCTTCTTGGATTGTTGTTCTCCATGCAAAACTAATGAAAAATTTTCTAAAAGATTCCCCAAGCTCTTTCGCAATCTTCTTTTATTTTCTTGTGCTGCTTCTTAGGTTTATTATAGTTTAAAACATTTAGATTATACCCATAAGGAAAGCAATTAACAAAAATCTGTGCATCAATGAATTGTAATGAGAGAAAATTAGATTTGTCTTTCATCTTCTTTTCTTTCCGTTTGAGAAAAAGAAAAAAAAGTGTAATCTCTTTTTCATGTTCAAAACAGCCATTTTAGTCTCATTTAACTCTGTTCTGTGTTAAAAAGCTTTAAGTGGTGTTTAAAAAAAAACCATAAAAATCCCAGAAGCTGTTCTTTGAGAAAATAAAAAATGTATTTTTAAACAGGAAACATTTATGTCCAGTTTTTAACAAAATTAGTGATTTTTCATGAGAAGATTATAATAAAAATGTATACTGTGTTTTGTTTGTGTATTCTGCTATCAATGGTGGCCAGAATTCATCCTTACCTTTGAACATGAGAAGACTCGCTAAAGCTTAGAGCTAGAGTGGCTTTCCTTGGGGGTAGGAGCAGCATTTCTTGCTTTGCAACATTTGTATTATGTGATGTGTGTAGGGTACACTTCCATGCCTCATCCACTTCTCCAGTGTTTAAAAAACAAACCAACCCCAGTAACAGCAAAATGTTTCTCTGTCAGTGGGATCTTGGTGATGTTGTTGTCTTTCTAGATGTAGAATGAATGTAGTTAGTGAAAGACATGGAATGACAGTTTCCATGAATGTTACTTGAAGCTTCACAAAACAGAATATTCATGTGTTTATTATGTGGGAATGTAGGAGAAGTTGCAGATATAGAACTGGGACTGATCAAACAATCTCCCTGCAGGCAAAGACATGACACTGTCCTCGTGCAATGAGAAGTTTCAGCCTTATTTTGAAAGATTATGCATATTCTGTTTCTTTCATGTTGGTTGGTTGTCCTTTCTGTTGAGCAGACACCTTCTGCAAAGCACAGGCTGAAGTGTGGCCTCAGCCCTTGTTTATCTGGCCCTTACTATCATAGCTGGTACCACACCTAATTTATTTGGCGTGTTCCAGCTAGTTATATTTGCAAGTAATTGAGTCCTGCCACTGCTATGAGCAGAGCACAGCCTCTTCCAGAAGATTCCAAATAGATGTGAACCCTTCTATCCATACTGCTGTGTTTTCCCCTCACTTTTCTTAGCTGCTTGGCTTTTGGCAACTCCAGCCCTTTACAGGGCTATAATGGTGACGTCCTAGATATCAGCAGGCTCCCTAGCTGTTCAAGTAATTCTTGAGCTTCTAGCATAGCTCCTTCATTGCTTTCATTTTTTTACCTGCCAAAAGCCCTATTACCTTTAAGCAGTTGGAAAAAGCTTTGTATAAAGATGAGTGCCCAATTTAAGATGACCTGCTTGATGCTGGTTAACCCACAAGCTTTAAATACAGGCTTAATACCAACAATACTGAAGCGTTTCCTCTCTCAGTCCTCACTCCTACCCTGAGGTGCAGAACTGTCTGGCTTTTATGTCAGACCTTCAGCTGACTCCTTCCTCCTGCTCCTCCTGCAGCCAGACTTGTTTCTCACACTGTGACAGCACCATGCTTTGTCTGCCCTTCAGCAGTCCCAGTTGAGGTAACTGGATCCCTTTCACCTCTTAAGCTTCCAAACTTGCTGCAGAGCAGGGGAGAGACCGTGGCCTGTGTTGTGCCTGGAGAAGGAATGTTTAGCGTAGCCATTTTTTAGAGGGGGGGCTGGAAATCATCTCTTATCTACAGCATAATAACGTGTCCCACATCTGGATAAATTACGCGACTAAACTTCTCCCCTGTTATGTGAACTGATACATGACATTTGCTGTGTCTTGTTAACACTGATGGTTGCGCAGGTGCAAAAGTGAGTTTGCAGGATTCTTAGTGGTAAACGCTTACTGGTGGTGGTGGTGGACTGGGTCCCTTGTTGTAAGCAGCAAGCCTGGTGGGTGGTCAAGTCTGGTACTTTTTCAAGCATTCTTGGTGAAGGTCTGATATCAAAGAAGAAAGGCTTCTGTTAAGACCACTGGATGCTTGATTTAACTTTGGCCTGATTTTGTTAGCATTTCATTTGTCCATAAAAGCTGTTGGCCTAAAATGTTTATTTAGGGACAGCAGGCGGACATTGCTAAAAACTGAAACCAAACAGCAATCCTCAACTTTCTCCAACCCCTCTCCATAAGTTTAACAGTTGCAAGACTCACTTAGAGACTTTTTTTTTTTTTTTTTTTTTTCATTGTATTAGGGTAAAGGAGTTTCTGACAAAGCAGCATTTGGGAAAGGGGAAATGGGACATTTTATGATAATGAAGGAATAAAAGAATGGAAAGAAAAATATGGATAAGGGGTTGTGGAAGGACTGAAGTAACAGCAGGACAGTGAAAGATGTAAGTGGGAAGGTAATAAGGTGGAGAGGAAGAAACATGAAAGGATGAGAACTTGAAAAAGAGAATGCAGTTGAGTAAGAACCTGGTAAAGTAATGCAATGAAGAGAGATGTGAATAGCAGGGTCAAGTGGAAGTTAGGTGAGCTCTGTGGTTTGGCTCATTGGATGTGGCTTAAGACAGACTTTTCACTCTCGTGGGGGAGGAATGATTCTGAAAATGTCGTTTTACAATATGAGAGCAAGGGAGATGTCATGAAGAGTCATTTAAAGATACCTTCATGCTGCAATAGAGTCCACGCAGAATCCAGCTTCAGTCAGTGAAGCTTCATGCAGGATTCACTAAGGCTCACCACCTGAGGTGTGGTGGCCTGACTTCATTGTCAGTCATTAATCGCTAATCTCTAAAGAAGTAGGACACACTGTTTTATGGGTAAATGTGAAGAACCTGGCATGACACTTATTCCAAGCTCTGAGAGATTACACAGACATCTTTGGTAAGTTCTGAGTAATCATTCATCTTCCGTCTTTTCCAGCTCTCTGCTTTCCACAATGAGCAATATCCTTTACTAGCGAGGTGCTTGGATGAAGTACTTGGATGCTGAGTACAGAAAACAAAGGTGTAACTGCCTTCACGTGATTAGAAAGAGTAGAACTGAGAGAATGTGCAGATGGGGTTACCTAAACCACAGTATTTGCAAACTTTAATGTCTGAACAGGCAAAACTATAGGCCCGTTTCAGAGAGGGTCAGTCAGAACGAAAGGAGAATTATGACTGTGATAAGCACAGGCAGTGATAGAGTAGACAAAAATTCTCCTCTCTTTCTCTCCTTGCAACTGTCTTGGGGGATATTTTAATTGAAAGCTTTCATCCAAGAGGGTACCGAGGTGAGAGAGAGGCAGAGTTATTACCAGAATTACTACAGTGTATTCCTCCGAGTCAAATCATGGTTGGCTAATATAAGAAGCAGAGCAGCATATTGCTAGCTTTATGCCTGGGGAAAAAAGAAAACTGGAGTCCTTTGTATGATTGTGTATTTAGATACTGGGTGCGTGACAGCTACATGATAGCTGCTTAATGGAATTCCCACTTCTCCAAGATGGAAAGCTTGCTGGCATGCAAGCATGGAGTTAGATCACTCCTGCTGCAGAGGATGGACTGCGTCGTCTCATTAGATAGCTTTATGCAGCCTCAGGTGAACTGGTCTGATGGCCTGGACTACCAACAGTGCTAACAGTTGACATGCATTTTTCTGCTCGTGGCAAAACTGAGGATCAACTTGTATGTGAAGAGCAGCTGGTTGAAAAGGGACTTGGGGAAATGTGGAATGATGCTCAGAAATGAGAGGGATGGACAGATGGGGGAAGCATTTGAAATTTTTCAGCTAGTGTGCAATCTCTTTGGGTTATAGGTACATGGATGCTCAAATCACTTCCAGGATGTTCGTTCTGTTTCCTTGTTACTGCTAACCCCTTGCACGGGAGAGAAAGATTCTCCCTTGGGTGCTGTTGTTTGGGGGCCACAAAGCTGTTATCTTTGAGGACTTTGACCTGGTTGCTGTGGAATGTGCCTGTGCCGATTGCCGTTTAATCTGTTCCCCTCTTACTCAACCCCTTTGATTCTAGGCTTGGCCACCGTCCACCACAGAACGTCTCAAACTGTGGCTCTCCTTCACTGCCTAGGCAGTCCAGTTGCATCATCAAACTTTAATGAAAAGAGGGTGTTGCAGTCTTCCCCACGAGCTTTAAAGGTGGCAGAGTTCTTTACAGTAGTGTCAGGTGCCCAACCACCTTCTCTTTTCCCTGAGCCTGTCTCTGTTTCTCTCTGCTACTGAACCTGCTTCTGTTTTCTCCAAGTCTGGAGAAACCCAAAACTTGTGTGTGGAAATTACTGTAGTTGCTTTCCTCTCTTGTGTCTCTCTTCCCCATTCCTCAGGACTTTTTCTTGTCCTAGTAGCTTATCTTGCATTTTCTCTAGGCTCAGGAGAAACAGGTTTTGAACTCCTGATCCAAAAATGAAGTGGAAACAAGACCAAGGCATGAACTACTCGTGGGCAGCTGCGAGGCTGATGATCTATTTCTACATAGCTAACTTCTGAAGATGTAAATGTTTAACAAAGCTTGCTGTTTCTTTTGTAACGCAGAGTCCTCCTTTTCCACGTGCAAGACACATTTGGGGAAAATACGTTTCAAGTACGTGCTTCCTCCCCTGCCGTGTTCCTCATTCCCTAGAGGGCAGGTGGCTGAGGTATTGACAGTACTGAATACGAGCAGGTGGATTGCCCAGACACACCTTGGACACCGCGTTGCAAAGCATCTCTACAAGCATAAACTTGTACTGAGCAGCAGCTTGCTCAGACTGTTTGACGGAGGAAGAAAAGCAGTGTGGGAATACTGAAATTGGTCATCTAGTTTAGTGTCTGCTTCACGAGGCTGTTTCTCTTTACTTTGGAATAAGGTTTCACTAACAGTAAGTTGCAAGGAGTACCTACTTCTACTCCTGGCAGGGATTCCACCAGTGAAGATGATGGTTCATGACTTAAAAACACATGCCACGTGTCGCATGCAGGATTTAGAGCAAGGTAGCTGCTCCTTAGCTTCCTCTTCTTGTGTTGTTTCTAGTCAAGCTGAAGTACAAGCATCCTATTGTAGTTTTACACTCGTGCTTTTTGTAGTACAAAATTCAGATAAGAAAGGATTTAAAAGTTTTCAGTGTGGGCTCGACTGTGGATGTGTCAGTCTTTACTGTATTAGTGTTGTGCGGAAGTGTCAGAAAACATGTCATGCTGTGCAGATGCTACTGGTCTTTGCACGTTTGCTGTGACTGATGGCTCAACCTGGTCTCAGGTTTGGGGGCGGGGGGTGGGTAGGACACTGTCTGTTCTGCGTGCTTGCTTGGCATCTCTAGCAATAGTTGTGCTGGTGAATGTTCCTTTAATAGCCTGTGTTGTGACAAAAATTATATTTGACATCTTTAAAAAAAAAAAGCTCGGTAGTTGAAGGTGTTCTATGTTTTGTACCCCACCTGAGAGGAGGTTGTTCTTTACATCTCAGTCACCCTCTTGCAGTCCTGATCTGAGGCATTTGCAGGGCTGGGTTTTTCACTGAGATCCTAAATTGTTTCTCCACTTCTCCTTCCCCTGATTCCACATACACATATACTCTGCAGTTTATTTATAGAGAAATCCGTAATATACCTGCAGTAGATTAGTTGGTCATCAAAAGAACAAGGTCTATACCAAGGAGTTCAGCACGGTAATAACTGTCATGGAGATGTAATAATACATAGCTGTATAAATGGCCTTTGAAGATGATTAATTGTGGAGGTGTGCAGTAGTGGCAATAGCCTTGTTTTTTAAGTAGAGCCTTGAGCATAGTTCTTGTACAGGAGAATGTGCAGGAATGCAAACTCCCTTTTGGTCAGGGATTGGAAGGTGTCTGCTGCAGCCTGCTCAGCATTTATGTTGTCTTCATGGGGAAGGCATGGCTTAAACCAGCCCTTCAGAAATGCGTGTAACTTTTACCATACAAAAGGAGCGTCTGATGTGGTGAGGAGTTGAAAGGCTTTTACATGTTTTGTCAGTCAGAAATTGCAGTCTGGTTTTCTCTTTCTTGTGTTGTGATTCACTGAGTCCTTCCGGTATTAAAAAAAAAAACCAAACCCCAAAAACCCTCAAAAAAACAAAAAACAAAAACCCCAAGCCAAAAAAAACCAAAACCCAAACATTTTTCATATAACATGAGGTTGAACAGGCTATGAAGGAGAAGGCAAATGTCCTGTCATATGCTTCAGTAGAGAGCAGTTTGTGACCTATGTCATCAATTAGCAATGAAATAGTTCTCATCTTGGGCTAGAAGCAAGATTTTCTCTTAAATATTTTAGTTTCTTGCTTGATTCCAGCTCTCCAGTTGATCTTCAGGTTTCCTGAACTTGCTTCAGTGAGTAATGAGCAATACCTTAGCTAAAATCCTGCTTGTAACATACAGTATGAGAACAGTGTTGCTTCAAGTCGTTTATTCAAAAATTTATACATATCTCAACATTCAAATATTTTCCCATTAAATTCATTTGCTTTTGGAATCAAAAGCAGTCCTACGTTTTCGTGTCGTGCATAAATTATTAATTGCAATCCATTTTTAATTGAATGAAAAATTATCCTAAGGGGAATGGAAGAAGGCTGTATTCCAGTATCCTTGCTCTTTTCTTTGTCTAGATAACTCAAGCAATCAAAGAGGTTAAATTTAAAATCCACTCTTGCTCGGCATTTTTATTTTTTTTTAAATGGAACAGCGTTTAAACTCAGTGAAACTATTAAAGGAGAAATGAACGTATTAGCAGAGGTGACAAGTGGTATTGAAGTTGGATAATCTTATTCTTTAAGTGGCTGACAAAAGTTTCTGTTAGGAGAGACTTGTCTGAAACAGGAGTTCTTGTTGCAGTTTCCTAAAGTTTATTTAGGTAGTAGCAAGCTAAATCATTATGTAAATCTAATTATCATTCTTGTGAGCTGTATCAACCTGGAAGTTAGTAAGTTGGTCATGAGTGCAACTGTGTCATAAAGGAGCTTTCCAGATTGCAGATTTGTTCTTAAATTTGATTCTGCCCTACCCTCTGTTACCCCAAGGATTAAGAGATAAAACGTTTCCAAGCCCATTGCTAATTTAACAGCAAATTGGAGCTTGCAGTTAGTGATATCATTCTGCTCTGTTCTCTTAATTAAACAACAACAACAACAAAAAAAAAACCCAACAAAAAAAAACCCCAAACCAAACAAACCCCCAAAACCCCACACCACAATTTGGGTCAAAATTTTAATTTTGTTTTGCTATTATTGTGATAATTTAAGCCCTAAATAAAGATAAAGGGTAGCTGACTGGAGACCAGATTTTGTCTGCATTAGAAAAATGATCCATTACTGTCAAAACTTGTCCCAGCAGAACTAATCAAGCTCATGTGCGGTAAAGCTGTGTTACTTTACATCAAACCGTAGCACAGTTTTGAGCCTGGTCTTCTAGGAGATGTCTTCAAGACCTTTTAAAAATGTGACACTTTTATATGCACAGGAGTGTTTCTTAATAACTAGTGAACTCATGTTAGCTGTGAAACAAAATACTTACTATTGTTTAACTATAGAATCCAGAGCCCTGGTCTTGGAAAAAAAAGCTGTGCTGTACTGAAAAACGTACAAATAAAAAGCAAGAGAGAGTCTCTGGCCTTGGGGAATTTAGTCAAAGAGCAAGGCGACAGGTAGTATCTGACATATGAAGAGCTGAAAGGAGGAGTTGGAGATGGCGTCTCTTAGCATGGCTGGCAGTGGTAATGTCATAGAAGCATGAAAAACAGCAGCAGGGTATATTCTTCTGCTGTGCCTCCAACACCTGGATGCCGTTGGTAATGGATATGCTAAACTTCCGTGCACTATAAATGCATCTTCTCTGTAAGAGTAATTGGTTCCAGTTAATTGGCAAGAGTCTCTTTTGGAGCTGTACAGTAAATACATTTGCTTAAATTTTTCACTACAGCTACTTCTACTCTGCTGTTAAGCACAATAGTAAACCTTAAGCTGTAACAGATGTAGCGTGGACAGTATTTGTTGAGTTTTTATGCTTTATCACTTTATAAAATGACAGCTTTGTTTTTGTTTTATGTTTGTTACTGTCTCGTTCAGCTCGGATTGAACACTGATCACTTGGATCAGCTACAGAGTTGGGTTTTAGCTTCACTCTTTAGTGGGTTATCCTCTTTCTGTGGTTACCTTAGGGCGCAGCAGAGTATTTTATTGTAGCACAGCTGGGTGGTGAATTTCCACAGGTTTTCTCACCTTGTGTTCTCATTAATGTCAGTGCTTTGGGGTCCTGGACCTGGCTCTGTCCCCATCACCTTGTGCAAACACCTTCACTCTTGCAGTGTGCTTCTGTTTTCTCCTGTCGTGAAGTTTGACTCTAGTTGAATTAACTTACCCACTCAAGTTGGAGACGTCAAAACCACAAGTTGAGGGATCGAGTCCCTGAGATGAATCCATCCAGTACACTTTGGTCCCTGCCACAGGGAACTGCAGCTGGAGGTGGTCGACAGGGAAGGTAGACTGTTATAATAGTTCCCGAATCCCAGCAGCTACTGATGCAAAGTCAAAATAGTTTGTTGGGTTTTTTTCTCAGTAGGCATGTTGTTTCCTATTCAGTTCTTCTATCTTTAGCTTGTCCCATTCCTGCATGTCTGTTTTGGTGAAACAAAGGAAAATTAGCATTGGGAGAAAGGGATTTAGAAACAATCATTAGGCTTTCTAGGCACAGAACAGGTATAACCTGTTTGACTTTGCTCACACTTTGCCAAGCTTGCATCTTCCCCTTCTCCTGTAAGTGCTGAACTAATGGTTGGCACTACTGACTCCTTGTGCATTAGGTCTAATTAACAAGGTTATTGTCACTCAGGTATACAGCGTTTAGCAAACAACGTTGACCCAACCATTTAAAACTAAAAAAAAAAAAAGCCAACCAAACAAAAACAGAGTTGTACTGACTGTTTTCTATAATTTGGGATTGTGTAGCCTCCTCTGTTGAATTTTAAACATAAAAAAGTGTTTTCATTTCATAAGTCTTTTGCCTTTCTAAACTTGATATCTGACCGATTCCAAAGAGCATACAGTCAGTATTTCACACACCTGAAATCTTCACTTGCAGCCAATAACCAAGAACATCCTCAGCAGTCCTGCTGAGTTGAAAGGAACTATGTGCAAAAATCAGGTACCTTTAGATTGTGTATTGAGTTTCCATGGGCTGTGTCTGGACAGTATCTAATATTGTCAGTTACGCATTACAGCGTGCATGTTTGAGCTAGAGCTTCAGCAAATAGTAGCAGTAATAATAATACTACAAAAAAACTCTGGCCATTTTGCAGAAGTGAGAATAGCTCTACATTTTGTGCCAATACGGAAAGATTAAAATGACTTGATCAAGGTCACGCAGCAAGCTAATGGCAAAGGCAGGACTGGAAGCCAGTCATCCATCATCCAAGCTTTCCTCTTTATTTGCTGGACCTCACTGCCTCTTACGGATATCTAATCATCTAGACTGCTGCAGTGGTGGTCTGATGAAAGACTTCGGTCTTTTAATGGGATTTGAAAGTTGGGTAGTAATACTTACTTCCTATTTACAGTTTAGTGTATAAACCAGAAAATGTAATACCCGTTTTTACGCAGCTCCTTTTAAAACTGGCTGCATAAACACAGAAATAAATAAAGCCTTACACATCTCCTCTGGGAACCCGGTAAATATTACCCTGTTTTCAAAAAGGAGGAAGCGGAACAGCAAATACATTAATGTAACATATCCAAGGTTATACAGTTGGCAGCACTGGAACAGACTCCTGCTTTTATGGCTCTTACTGGTCACTTGCATACGAGTTTCTGAAGTTTTTTTTAGGGGTCAAAACATCCAGAGCCGGTGAGAACGTCCCTGCACGGATCCGAGGGACAGGGACGAGGTGCACAGGACAAAGAAATTCCTTTTCCTCCCTCCGGCTCGGAAAGGGTTACAGCTGAAATGCCCGTAACAGCCTCAGGAAAACATGAATCAGTGCTAGCGAGGGAAGGCGGAACGGGAACCCAGAACTGCGAGCTTGTTCTGTGCTTTTCGCTTCTGTGCACCTTTCTGGGGGGGTTAAATCCGGTGTTTGGGAGGATCTCGGCAGAGCTGACGTTTGAGCCAGCCTGTGATAGAAAGCAGACCGTGTTAATGTACCGTGTCATTAAATAGGAGGCTGGGTGCGTTTGTGTTGTGGGGTGGGGAAGGCTGGGGAAGGGGGGGGTGGACGGGACACGACAACCCCCTCAGCCCTTTCTCCTC
>VYZV01015407.1:265395-289514 GCA_013401275.1 Pandion haliaetus | reverse complement strand
ATATGTATGTGACTGTGTATCTTTTAAGTGGTTGGGTATTCGAATGCAGAAAGGTTAATTACCTTCTTCAATCAGATTACACTGTGTAGGTTACACTAGCATATAGAAAGCAGACAAAGTATAATTTTTGCATCCCGTTCTTCATGTGATAGTGGTCCTTGAGGCATTTTCGGGTAAAGTGGGCAGAATGTGCTTATTAATGTGACTTAAGCTTGCAATTTTTTTTTTTTTTTTTAGTCAAAAGGAAATATATCCTGTCTGTCCGTTGCAGAGTAGAGCACATACTCTGTACTTTGGCTNAGGGTTCTGTGATGGGGGTGGGTTTTTTTGGTGGGTTTTTTTTTTTTTTTTCTTTTCTAATGGATAAGTAAGTGCTGATGATACAGAATGGCTTTAGGAGCAATAGTTCTGGAGGGCCAGGTTATCATGTAGTTAAAATTCTTGTGGAATGAGACAGTGCTGATTATCTTCATGGCAAATCGTCTCCTTCACCCTAGGCTTGGGTTTGTACTGTGGCTGATATGAAGTAAGCCTAGTGCTGTTGCAGTTCAATTGGGATTTTCTACTTCAGGGCTGAGAGTGCATATAAATATTTACTGGTGAAAAAAAGGAGGGAGTTGGGGAACCAGTATAATTTAAAACTACTTGTCTTGGGCATTCTGTTACAACCTACCTGCTTTACAGATCAAGGCTGTTTCTCCCAAACTAAAAGTTATTTGTGAACATAGCCGCCGGAAGCTGGAGACATGGGTTCTTATTTCAATGTATAATGCATTATCAACAAAGTCTTGATAATTTATGCTAACTCCACCCACTTCAGTTCACACTGCCAGAAACCAAAGGAGACTAGCTCCTACCAGCACTGCAAAATTTCTCTGAAATTGTCTGTGTTTTCTTTCTTGAAGTACTTTATCCTTAGAAAAGCTGCTATTGACTATCTTTGCATGGTTTGTACTGTACTACCTAGTGACTTGGGTGCTGTGAGAAAGCTAACTGGGTAATTTTGGTTCCACTTACTTAGAAACAAAACTGTATTTAAAAATCAGATGTGTATAGTGTGCTAATGCTGAAGCCGTTACACTCCCCAACTTCCTTTTGTGACGGAAAAAGCACAATATGCAATATTTGTCACCCACGTATACAGACGCACACATGCCGCAGAGGATTTTGTAAATAGGAACACCATAGGATTTATGTTTGGTGTGAATTCCCTTGGGAATGTGTGGAGCTCACTCCGAGTGAAAACTCTTGACATTTGTGAGTAGCTGGTAATGTCAGTGTGTGGAATACCAGGTCTGTGGCTAAAGACAGATGGAGTTTAGCAATGATTTGATACAACCTATGGAGTTTTCTTCCAAATGCGTCTTTTATTTCAGGGAAGTCTGCAGATTAAATATGCTTTAGTTCTGGCAGTGACAGTCCCCTTTTTTTCATCACTTGTGCAGGTAGTCTAGAGTGTGACAGAACTTTGTATTAGCTTATTATAGTTGACCGTCCGAAGGGGAGATGTCTTACTCATGTTCCCTCAGTGTCCTGCTTTTCAGGGTAGAGATAAAAAAATTGTTCCGTAGATGCAAGACTTGCATTTAATAGGATTATAGAAGTATTTTTAACTTCATACTCTCAGTCCAGTGCTCATGACTGATACTTGGAGTACAGGGAGTTTTCTGCTTATTGATGTAAAAGTAAATCTAGACAGAATGAACTGTGCTGGTGCATATTTTCTTTGGGGGAAAAAAATCATTTTCTGAGTGGTACATCTAAGGGTTGCAGAATCCTTGCCTTACCTATAGCAGTAGCTTTTTGGCTGGAGGGGAAGAGGGACAGAAAACAGCAATTCTCTGAGCTTGTAGAAAGAGCAGTCGTTCCAAGGGAGATCCGGATCACAGCACAAACAGCAGAGCTGTGTATGTTATTTCGGATAGATAGCATCTTCTTCGAGGCCGGTCTTTGGTGATTTATGTTACGCGTAACCGGTTCTGGGTGACTTGGCGTGCCATGACGTTACCTCTGCCTGAGCTGCCTTTGCTCCTGACCGCCCTGCGCCCTCTGCCTCCCCTTACGCAGCTTTCCCGTGCTCCAGCGGCGAGGAGTGGGCTTCCTCCAGCCCCCCAGGATGCTTTCCGTGGAAATCCTGGCGCCTTGTCTTATGGAAGGAGGGGGCAATTTCCTCAGAGCATCAGTGAGCACATCCTTTGCCCCCCGCCACCAGTTCTTTTTGCAACAACCAGCATATCAAATATACTGTGTGACATCTCTTCAGTATTTATATCAAGAATACTAAAAAAATCGTTTAATTCCCCTTTGCCAAGCTTTTTGGTTTAATCTTTCTTTGCTTGGAACTGTGTTTCTTCTCATTGTTTGATACTTTCTGAAAACTTCAGGCCCTGGCATCAGGGATCGGAAAGTAACGTTTCGATATTCTGCTCCTGACAGTGGTCATTAAAGGAAAGTAAATCCCCTGTCTTTCGTCAGTGGTCCTATGTCACAAAACGGAATGTTTTTCCCAGCTTCCATTAAGTTATCAGCCTGGGGAAAAGGAAAAAACAAACAAACCACAGAATAGCTGGTGGAAGGGAGAAGTAAGTTGAAGTAAGTTTGAAATGGTGGATGTGATGGACAGAAGGCAGAAGAAATGGGATGGGGTCTGAGCTTTCCAGTCATGAGGATAAAGACTAAAGCTGGCAGCTATTTTGCTGTTGAGTCAGAACAGGGTAGATTTCCATGTGTATTCATGTAGCGAGAGAAAAAGGCTGATGTACACCTTTTCTGTATTTGTTTGAATGAACGTATATTGGAAATAGGAGGCAGTGGCATGGGCTGAGAACTACAGTAGGCATCTCCTCAGTTTCATTCAGTTTTAGAACGGCAACATACTGTTATAACTTAACTGTTGTTCTTGTTTATTTGTTGAAGGAGCTTTCTGTGTACTGTTATTGGAGGGGAAAAAGAAAAGTTTGCAAACATGTTTGAAGTGCATATCCAGAAAACAAATTAAAATATAAACCTCGGCATGTATCTGCATTTCATGCTCATGCCTGCTGCTTTGTTCTGGCCTAATGGTAGGGACCAGAGCATGACTTAGAGTGGGGATGATGGGAGGAAAAGGGGGAGCAATTTGAACTTGGTACCCTTGCTTTGAAGCACCATTTATATTCTAGCTTCTCTTACCTCCTCTGTTCATTCCTTCCAAAACTGTGAATGTGAGGTTTGTTATCCCAGCACCTCTGGAGACACCTCTCAGAGGTGATGCAATACCTGTTTTTCTGTCAGTTGCTTTTTCTTACTCAATCCCTAATCTAACCTGGTTTTCTTCCTTCTTTGGGTAAAACAGTCAAAGCGCAATACTTACTAAAAGATCTGTTATAGTTTTCTTTCAAAGCTGATAGCAACCAGTGTGTGGTCCGAGATGCTTTGCGGTGGCAAAGACCACACTCAATTACAAGAGGTGGTGGTCTTAATTGGCAGCACAACGTTTGGCAGAGCCAAGCGTGACCTCCGCTCAGCTTTCTGCGCCGGGAACAGTGCATATGTGTTGGATCATCTGAGTTAGTTCATCATCATGGCCTCCACTTTACTTTATAAAGGGTTGCCTGCCGTGCATTCCCTTGCAGTAAGTCCCATGGCTGAATAAACTTCTGAAGCATCCAGAAGATGACAGTGCATTACTGCTTGTTGGGTTACATATTTACAATTACTCTAGGTTCACTTTGAAGCTCCTTGGAGGTCTGAAATCTCTGGTTAGTCAAACTTGGGGAAGGACTTTTAACCTGACACTTCTCATGATGTTAAAGACTAGAAAGCCCTTGTTACATTAGCATGCCATGAGTTTAACCCAGCTCTTTGTTTTTTAATTCAGACGGTTCAAGCTGGGGGCAATTTTAGCTGGCTGATCACAAGCATTCTATTGCTTGTGCTGAAATAAGGGGTCGGCTTTGCTGGACGTTGAGCTGATACACAGGCGGTGGTAATGGTTTGCTTTCTCTTGGCAAATGAATTTAATGCAGTGTGTAGTCCTGATGGGATTTCACCACTCTTTGAGGGGGCGGTTCTGTTGGTATGACTCTCCACTTGATCTGAGTCTCTGGGTGCAGCTCACTGTTGTAAACCAAATGTGATGCACTAATCAACTCCAGCAATGTATGTTTTCTTCTTTTCATTATGTATTATACAGCAATTTTCCTATTCGCAGCGCTATTCAATAGTCAAGGATTTCTCAACATTTTTCCCCCAGGGTTTACAAATTAGTGCTCCAAACCTTGTTCAGGATTGGAACGTAGCAGATGAGATTTCAGCCCTTGAGGAGTGTTTTAACCACGCAAACATGCTTTAATTTTGGGCCACATTTCTTCATTTGTGTATTTCAGAAGGTTTTGTCCTTTTAAAAAGTGAAATGTAAGAAGATAATAGACTTTTTCCTGAAATATAAACACATTTCCAAGCCTTCTCAGTCTGTTCTCTGGACACTTTATCTTACTGATACTTTAATGGAATAGCTTTACTTACTGTATTAGATAAATATAATTTGTAAACATACATTGTATCTCTTTGCAGCTTGTTCAGTGTCGCTGTGCTGAATTCTATTTTAGGAGTGTAAGTGTGCTGGACCAATGCATGTCATGCTTTTTAAAAAATTGTTTACATAAAATACCTGACTATCTTAAGTGCATACGCCTATGGTGACCTTGTGAAAATCTGTTTGTTTTCTAAATAAAGATGTGCTGGGAGAAAAATTTTGAGAACCATATCAATATATACCATAAAATCAAGAGTCAAAAGGTAAATAAAAAGAGCACTAAACTACTTACTACTTTTTTTTTTGTGTGTGTGGTGTCTGAGCAAATCTTGTCATTTGGAGCGATGGGAAGAGGGCCATGACACAATATTTTCATGTTTTCCATTAGTGGTGCAGCAGTAAGGCTAGAACTTTGTATGGCATCAAACACGCAGCAAGCCCTTTGCTACACTTGAAATAAGAGTGAGTTTTGACCTCAGGCATGTGGCCTAACACACTTGTTCATGTGTTTGAAACTTAGATGTTCTTTTGGAAAGTGATGCCTGTAAGCCATCCCAGCTCTTGAAGACTACCTTTAACGTGCTTTTGCATAAGCGAAACCTACTTCGAAATCAACTTTTGGTAGTGTTAGTCTAGGAGAACATCCAAAGTGTAGGAGCAGATTTGAGGAATTTTCTGAAGGTAAATTGATCTCATGTGGTACACCGAAAGAAAGGCAGACTAGATGGAGTACTTTCCTAGCCAGAAACAAGGCATGGGTTGCGAAAAATAAAACAAGAAGAGGAAACTACAGTGATGTCTTAATTTTGCACAGTTTCATCTGATGTACGGTGTTGACAGCTTCCCTTTAAAATGGGACTTTCCCAGCTTCTTATGCTACCAAGGGAGCTGCTTATGCGCACACATGAAAATACTTAATTTTCATAGACTGAAAATCTCCGTTTCCTATTAATGATTGAGGGAAACAAGGCCAATGTAAGATATCAATTTCAGAAGATGGTTGTTCTTAAATCCGAGTATTTATGGTTGCAGAGAGCCATTAAATTCATGCCCAGAAGTTTAACCAAAGCCGTGTTGACTTTTTTTTTCTACAAACTAATTTAATACAGCCACGGTTACTCATAGATTTTTGCAGGAGCAATATAATGAGATTAACAAGCCTCTGATCGCTTCCCTGTCTGATACTTAAATCCCCATGGGAAGCTGTGAAAGTGTCAGAGCTCTGTTGCTCTTGCATGGGGGCCATGCTGGCAAAGCTAAGAGTTGTTCTCTGTGTAAGATGTTGTAGATTTGGTTGCTGGGATGATGGAGTAGCTAAGCGTCAATCCTGTAGCCTTGGAGCCAGCATGATTTTTAAGAAACAGAGAAGAGATGCTGAGGCTGCCAGCCAGGGGGTTCATTATTGGAAAGAGAAGACAACCACCCTCCTCCTTCCCCCCTCGATATTCTGAAGAGGGAAGTAAGTTTCATAGGGAGATAATTATGCTACTGGAAAAAGTGCTGTGACAGCTCACAGCACCACAAGTGGAGTTCTTGTGGGGAAAAAGCCATGTTAGACATAACCAATTTCTTCCCTTTTTCTCCCAGTTAGGTATGGTGTGTATGCATAGTGTTGTCCTGAAGCACTTGGTACTTACCTCCTTGCCTTTGCTTTCTTTGCCTACCTCAGGCTAACAGGCACTAAGTTTCTTGTTTTCATGTGACATAGCCGGCAGTCTGATTTGGGAATACAGATTGACACCTGAATTATTATTTTCCCCTGCTTATAAAAGCATGCATGATTGATTGATTATGAGTGCAAAATTAGAAGCTTTTTCTTAAAACTAAAATGAGGGAGGATAGTTTTATTTAAAAAACCAAACCCACAACTCTGTATCAATTTTGAAGCAGCATTGTATTCCGGTGCTTTTTTTACCCAGTGCCTTTAGCATTGTTGAGATGTTAACAGTTGCAATACATATTTTATGGAAATCTCCACCAGTCTCCATGTTAGATCTCTCTGTGCACCTCCATAGCTTACAGCCCCTTCTGTTTAAGTTACGTGCCTGATATTTAGTTAGTTTCCACCAGTTTCCCAGTGGTGTCTCTCCAGTTGACAAAAATGGCTTCTCTGCAGTGCTTGGGCAGTGGTTGGCTTGGTGGAGATGTTGCTCTTTGGCTTGCATGTAGGACTGATTACTTGTAGGAGTAATACCTCTTTTCTCCACGCTTCAGTGTATGTTAACGAACACTGGAGACGCACGAATCACACAAAAACCTTTTCTCCAGCAAATGCCTCTGGTTTTGAATGCATTCTCCTTTTCAAGGGCTTGACCACACATGGAACTTCTCAGGAACAGCTGCTCACAAATAATTCCAGATGCAGACAGACCCTGAATACAATGTTGTGTTCTGTGTTGGGCCTGTTTATGCTGACCTTTTCCAATCCCTTTTATTGCTTTTTAAGCTCAGGATGACCTCTTAGCTCATTTAAAATATAAATTCTAGATACTTTTAAATCTCAAAATTCACACACAAAAGCTGAAACTGCTTTTACTCATTGCTCTATTCTTTTCTCCATTTGGGGCTTCAAATTGAAGGTGCTTTGCTGCTGTTGTGACTGTCCCTCTGACAAGAGCTGTAGCATTTGCAGGGTCAGCAGAGCCGTCGGGCATGCAAGCAGTGAATACCGGTCTTTGCTTTGCTGCTTATGAACTTCAGGAGAGAACTTTAGCTCCCCGAGAACGAGTTGCTCAGTTACATGCTCAGGTAAGAAATGCTGGTGTGATATGGCAAAGCAACATCTGAACTCCTTGGTGACAAGACTTTGTGGAGATAAAGATTTCCCTTCAAGGAATATTGAGTTCAGTTTCTCGGTTATGATTTTCCTTGTTTCTTTTTTTTTGGTGAGGAAATGTCAGAGCAAAGATAATTATAAATCCTCTAAATTATTTTCAGCTGCGTCAACGTGCAGTCAGTTGAACAATGGAATGTATACTTGACCGCATTTACACAGAAAACAGCCAGGAAAGCCACCAGAAAGAGTAGGGCTGGAATTGCTTGAACCTTCTTGGCTGCTCACTGTGCAAGGAAGAGCATGTGTAGATATAACAGCTGGAATGCAGCTGCTCCTTAAATCTGGCACCTAACGTTGAGTCTTGTCAAAGTGCATAAAGTTGAAGAATCCTGATCAGTTTGTTTGCAGACAGAAAAGTATCAGTGAAGACTTGACTTGTAAGCGTGGAGGGAAGCGCTGTTATGTCTCTGTATGCGAGTCTTTCAAACTTGCTGCTTTGAAGATGGAATTTGCCTGGGTTCACAAAACCATGATGGGNAAAGGAAAGTATTCATGTAGATGTCTAGTGGTTCCACACATTATCGGTGGCTCTACTCCCATTCAAGCCTGTGCTCCATCAGCAATCTGCAGCTCTCCAAAATGACTCATACTGTCTGGAGTACAATCCTTAAGAGAATTTGATACCACTTAGTGATTTTGCTATGCACTTTTTCTGTGGATTCTGTGGAGATAGGTTTAGTGACACATGTGATGTTACTGAAAAGTGCTATATAAATGCAAATTTCAGTGTCATTGAGAACAATAGTGTCAGCACATGATGCTAGTTCATGGGGCAGAAAACTCCTAGGCCTTTTCAGTACTTTCTGCTCCTTCGATCGGTAGTGAAGATATTAAAAATACTTGATATATTTGGGTGCTAACACAAAATTTTTGGAAAACATTACTAAAAGGAAAGAAGCTAAAACTGATTTGGTAAGCTATTTTTCTGGGGTTTATTTGACTCTTCATACCTTGTAAATTATTGTGGCAGAAATTAACAACAGAAAATTTCAGTTTACTTTTAGTTAATGTGTTGCCTTTTGTGTTCAGTCCTCGGATCTATGTACAGTGGGGTTAACGCATTTATTTTACTGGCAAATAGCACAAGCAGGCAGTCATCACAGATGAAATGAGAAGGGGAAAAGTATCTGTAATATCATGAAGCAAATAATTGCATATTTTCTATTTTTCTTCCTTCCCAACTGCAGATGTGACTCACTTTTTATGAGCAAATGCTGGATTAAGAAATGAGATCAAGTTGGGTGAAAGAGAAGGCCTGTCTTAAAACTGCCATGCAGCTGTGTTAGGAGCATTTATCTATCTACCTTTGGGAGATACTAACGTTAGTGAAATCATGTGCATGCACAATAGTAGAGTGAAAAAGGTAATACGCACTTGCATATGTTATACCTTTTCTTTCCTGTTCTCTCTCTCAAGAGAATGGAAAACCAGTTCATCAGCGGAAATAGCATGGATATCTTTTTTACGTTTGTTTGTTGCGTTGTTTGGTGTCCTAATGCGGTAGACTGACATTTTGTAAGTTTGAAATTTGTTTGGTTAGAACATCTCCCTGTTGTCACACATAGAGTGTTTCGACTTTTTCTCTGCCTGTTGATATTATGCTTCTTTTGCCTGTGCTTGAGGCTGGCCAGGGCACGTGACGATCTCGTATGTGATGTGCTTCCCTTTTATGAGTGAGAGAAGTGAAGAAAAGTAAAGTATGGTCCAGTGCTGACTCACAGTCCTATGCTTGAACAGAGTGAGTATAACACTTAATTTAGAGAGATCGGAACAAAATTACCAGGGCTCCCAAAAGGATTTCTCCATCTTTTTAATTCTAGCCTCTCTTCCAGCTTCTTCTGGCCATTCATCTCTTCTATGATATGATACCTTATCCCAGTGCCGGCCTGTGCTAGTTTATACCGAAGACGGTGGCTTTTGGCATTCTTTGTTTTCTTGTGGGAATCCCTACGTGAATTAGGCTACATATATGCAGTCACTCCAGAGACTGAAAGACTCATTTTAAAGAAATGCTGATCTACTAGAGTGGTTTTTTATCTATAGTATGACTGACCCCTCAAGCGTTTAAAAAACAGCAGTCAAGTTGCTGAAAAATCACAAGATTGACTTTAAAAATGATGCCTTTTAAGGTGCCCTTTGATTTTTTTTTTTTTTTAATTTGCCATCCAGTTTGAGTTTTTAAGTGCAAGATGGGTCATGTTGTTCACCTTTCCTCTGCAAGATGATTTAATAATTATAGTGAAAGCTGAGAATATTTCTTCGCTGTTTGACTTTGTGACTGGAGCTTTGAAAATATGAAATGCTGAGAGATTTGCAGTGAAATGACAAGAAATTCTAACACTGAGTCTTGCACGTTGTATTCTGATGTGCTTTATAATTCAGCGTCGTGTCCAGTCCCAATGACATTTAATGCAGGTCATGTAAGGCCTAGTAGTTGGTCTGGTAACAAAAATATTTCTTCAGTTCTCCTCAGCTCCTTGGAAAACAGTAGGCGAGGTATTTTTTCTGCATGTGCGTTTATAAATTTGCATACGCTTTTTGTCTGAAGGGGCTCTCAAGTACAGCCTCGCATAGAATTGTGTTGTACTGTGGCAGCTTCTCCTGCTCTGTGCAGGGCTTTCTAAGTATATGCAGAAGGTAGGCAGCTAACTTCATCTTCCCTTCTCATTGGGTAAAGTCGGAGTTTCAGGTGCTGGAAGAGGCACTCGGGTAATACTGTTTGCCTTATGGAGTTGCTCTTTGTTTCCTACAGGGAAATGATAGCAACATGTATATATATATTTTAATTATTTTTGTGTAACATATTGAAGTACTGTGAAATATTGCTTTGACTTCAGAGTATGTAATGCATTTCATGAACTCCAGCTCCACAGAAGCAAGGGGAAGACAAGGTGTTGATCTCACTGGTGCAGCAGACTTTGCAAATGAGATTTCGTATCTGATTACAGCTAACAATATATCGACATAGGATATGGCATTGATAACAAATACCCATTGAGATGTAAAAATGTTGTTGAACACCAGCTGATGCCCATGCAGGCTTTTTAATTAGTACCTGGCCTCTTTTTGAGTCAAGATGTGCCTCTGTATAGGGAAAATTTTTGACAAATCCCCCGTGGCTCATAGAAGAACAGAAGGTAGATTTTTTGGCCTATTCTCTTTTGTGCATACACAAAGTTTTCTTGGTGCCTGCTCAGGAAGAAGTATTGCTAGGGAGTCCGGATGCACAGAAATTGAAAGACTCATAGGAAAGAACTTCAGACTGCTACTTACTGGAAAAAAGGACTTGTGCAATTATAGATAAAATGTGCGCTGCGGTATTGTATGGAGTGTTGAGGACAGTACATCTCTGGCAGCTTACCCTCGTGTTCCCTGCTAGAAAAAAACTGTTTGTTGTTTGACTGTTTGGCCTAAAAGAGGCAGCAAACATTTCATACTCAGGGATGCCATTGTCTGCGCCTGCCCGTCTGAAAACACCGGGACCTGTACGAGGCAATAGTATGCAGTAAAACTGCAAAGACAAGCATGCAGTAGAATGGCAGGATACGTAATGTTCCGGTACCCGTTTTTCTAAAATGAGTCCAAAAGTTGAAGAAAACAGACTAGTTACTAAATAATACTGACTCAGCGGTGCAATGTAGTCAGGGGTTAATGCACCAGGTGTGACTTTCTGGAGGATAGATTTATTTAGACCCTGTCACGTTAACGACACGCAAGAGGTTGCAGTAATCCTGTGCTTCTCACATGGCTCACTGCACTACGGGGAGGAGAGTGCCAAGGGTAGGAGAACAAAAAGGTACTGGCAGGGCCACCGCAGTGAAAACCCCGGGTAGTGGGTGAGCGGGACTGCCATGCGCCGCCTCGGTGATCAGCACAACGGCGAGTTACCGTTACCGTCCTTCGCAGAGGGCTGGTGAGCTCTCTCTCAGCTGATGTTCCAGTCCCTTTGGCTAGCAAGTCATGCATGGGGAGCTCCAGCCAGAGCGTTGAGATTCCTGGCGGTAGAGTGCTCTGAGAACTGCCTTTGGGGTTTTAAAGGTGTTTTATTGTCACTCCTCAGGTTATGGAAATGCTGATCAGTAGGGAGTACAGTCAGGTGTGCAGCACAGGTAGCAAACAAGAAATACTGGTTTTGGAAATAACTTTCATCACCTTCAGTGCTGTTTGAAGAGGGGAAATACTGAAATAGAAGCTGTAGGTACTTCATGCTGTTTGTTATGTGCCCACTCTTGATAATGACTTTACCCTTGCATGTGTATTTCATAAAAATTGTGATATAACTATCTTTGGAAAAATATGTATTAGGAATACGTAAAGGAAGCCAAAAGCCGATGAGTTTAATACATAGCGCACTGGAACATGTACAGATGTAACCTCTGACTAGGTGAAATATACTTGCTTTTGCTGATTCCATAAATAAGTTATTCATATGCCTACTGATATCATGCCTTGTCTCTCAAACTTTCTTTCCCAAACCTGGCCCAAACATTGCCCCCTTCCCAGCTGTCCCAAAACACTCTTTTAAGTTAGTGTAATCAGAGAAACAGTACCCATTACTGTTTTACATTTTTCTGATGCTATGTACAAACAGAACAGGAAGAAAAAACAGGCACATCAAGGAACACCTTTTGCCACTATCGTGAACCTCAGAACTTAAGAAAAATTATAGTTTTTACTACCTATGTAGGCATCTCGAGTGTGCAAAAAGAAACTAATTGAACCTGACTAGCTCTGTGTGCAATAGTGAGCGTGTGACAGCATCCTGGTGGAAAATAAGACATCATATCTGAGAAAGGGGTTGGTTCAACATTTTCTGTCACCATTTCTGACTGCATTGCTTTGTGTGTAAACAATTGGTGCTAGCTGTTTACAGCAACCGAAAAAGTGGGAAGTGTTGTCATGGTATGAGTGTGGCCTAGCAGGAAGTTTCATGTACAAATGCATTTTGTGTGGTAAGAAATCTTCTTGTGTTCTAACAGTGCATTAGATCTGTTGGCACGTGCTGAGAAAAGAAAATGATGTAATTTTTAGAGAACATATTTACTTACTGCTGCATTAACAATAAAACAAGAGCGTGTTCAAAGTTTTAATTATATAATGGGAATACAAGATGATGTCAGTCTCCATCCAAGAACAGAAAGGGTTGTTGTTTTTGACTGACTGTGTTCCCTCCCCTAGGTTTTCCAAAATGTGATGGGAGGCATCAGGTCTGGATGCTATTGCCTATTCATTTACTACACGAAAAATAAAGCATAGCAAACGAGAAGAGGTTACTAATATAGTTTAGAGATAATTTAGATTTAGCTTGAAAGACTTTTATAGTTAACTAGGAGGATCTTAGGAAACTCATGGAAATCGGTGCCAAGAGTTTTCTTGGAAAACACGTTGCTAAGTCTTATATTAAATGTAAAAATCTTGGCCAATTATGTGGTTAATTTGATGTATTTCAGAGATAAGAACAGAGCAGCTGATCCTTCTTTTGTGTTCTGTTTGGGATAGCTATTGCAAATGTTTTTCCAAACAAGGAAAGAATATTTTAAAAAACCCAATTTCTGAACAAAGTTTGCAAAAAGCATTTCAGTGAGCTAATTTGTCTCAGGGAAGGAGAAACCTACAGAGGAGGGAAGGAGCTCTGGCTTGGGCTGTCACATGGAATAGTGTCTCACTCTGTGAACTGCCCGTGAGCGTCAGGCTGGGGACGAAATTGGAGTGGAGGGGGAGATGCAGATAACCAAGTCATAACCCTTTGGGAAGCCACCAGCCTCGTACTGTGCGAGAGCAGGGAGAGGAGCCTGGCTTGGAAATGAACTTGCATGAAACGAGAGATATTCAGCTCCTGCATCAGACAGAAAGATTTCTAAAGCACAGAAAGCGGCAGCAGGCGATCCATGTCCACGTCCTGCTTACAAACAGGGCTCTCAAGCCTCATTCCAGTCAACTCGCGGTTCGGGTCGGGCCGTTCATTGCCGAAGTTGCCACGCAGATGTGACACAGAACCTGAGGTCGCTTGGGCCGGGGGTGAGCAGGGTGCTTTGGCCTAGGGAGGTAAGGGGCCGCAGCTGGGCTCGCACTGGGGTGCATTGCGGAGAGAGCGAGGGTGTGCAGGCTGGGCCACCGGCGGAGTCCGGGCTGATGCACGTCCTCCCCTGCGAGTCACGCGCGTGGCTTGGCTGATTGATGTAGGGCAATTCCTTGTGTTGTATTAAGTAGTTTGGGGTTTTGAAGCCTCAACACCAGCTCTGCAAACAGGCCCCGAAACCGTGCTCCTGAGGGGCCTTAGCTTTTCTGTCAAGCTGTTAGTTCGGCGTTATTTTTTCCTCCGCTTTTTTCTATTTCAGACTCTTCATCTTTCCCTCAAGGTGTGTTTTTCCTCTTTGGTAAGGAGATTTAGTAATGGTTACAGTCTCATTTCTGTTGCACTGGGGTTTTCACTGGCCTGATGACAAGATGAACTTTCTTTTCTGAGCGATAGAGTAGTGAGGAGGTGATGTGAGGAGTGAGGAGTGGGTAACTAGCTTTCTGGGACATTTTGTTAGCTGTTCGTCTACTTTGTAAGCCCAATCCTCAACAGGAGTCTTTTGGAAGTGCTGCCTGTCAGGCTGCTCTGTTCCCTGGAAGTTGTATTGTATCTTAAAATTTTATTCTTCTGTTTGCTATGTTCTTACCTTTTTCATTTTTTAACCTGTTCTCTCTCAACCTTCTCTTTTTGCCAAGTTATTCGTTATGCACTAAAAAGTTTCTCTTGCAGTTGTCAGTTCTAAAATCATCGTGACGCTTGAAGAGCATTGTTTACTGCCATTTTCCTGGGCACAGAAGTTAATGTGCGCTGGCTTCAACAGTATCTCATTTCTTTGGGAAGGCTAATAGCCCGGTCATTTCATTATCCTGCCTTTCTGCACAAGTGCCAACATAATAGAAATGTATTCATTTTCCAGACTATCCTTTGGGTGCTTGAGGCAAATGCTTTCAAAAGCTGATCCACACTTTCTATTTTTTCTATCAAACTGAAAAAGCTATAAATCTGTTAATCACCTGTCCTTTTCGGTTAGCATATTGCATCTGTAACCCTTTGTAACGTCTTAAAAATAACGAGACAGTGTGCTTTCACTGGTAGGTACTTTACCAAATCATTAAGGCTTTATTTGTCTATTTATTTATTTTATTTGATTACTGACAGCGTGAGTCAGGACAGTTAAAGGTTGCAGTGAAATATTCCAGCTTCTGATGTGATGCAGTATGAACTGGAATGAAACGTTACCTTAGTCATACTAAAAAACCACCAATTAACACACTGTATGCTGTGTTAACCTGCGAGATAGAAGTCTACCAGTTCTCTCTTCCCAGTAAGTTCTTCCCCCCAGCATACATCATTGTGTAGGGAGTACCTGGTAGGGAGAAATGTTGTTCTTCTGTGTTTGTGTGCAAACAGGTTTTTAGCATGGAGTTTAAAAAGTGTGTTGTCTGTGGTCATGTTTTATGGAGAGAAGGCTATTATGAAGGAAGGAAGGCAGCCAGGACTCTTGGGTTTTATTCCAGGCTTTGCAGACTCAGCCAGTGCTGAGTCTTCTTCTGCATTATTTACACCATTTTTTAAGCAAGGGTAACAAAAATAGCTATTTTACAGGAACATTTTGGCTTAATTGTGAAGAGCTCTGTGGCTCAAGTATAAAAATTACTTCAGGGCAGAATTTTATTTTATTCCTGTTGGTCTTTTGAAACAGGATTGAAAGGTGGATTTAGTGGCTGCATGCAATTTTCAGCAGGATTGTCCTTGTTTATTAGCTCCCCCTCCTGACCCCGTGAACTGTAAGAATTCTGCCCAAGGCGCTGGGCAGTGGTGAATGTTGACACAGGTGTCAGGATGATGTTGCAGATGTTGAGATTCTCCTCACTATGACTTCCTGTTTTTAACTGTAATTTATTCTGACACAACAGTCCAGGGACCATCTTGATCCCTCATTGCCAGCCATCCAGCTATACAAATACATGTATTTTCATGTGCTAGCCATAAAGCCCTAGTTTTCCTTGCCTTGCAGGGTTTAATTCTCCCAGTAGTGGGAACGGACAGTGTCTTGTGTTAGCCATAAAGGTTGCTATGATGGCAAAGGAAATCATTTAGAAAATCATTCCGTTATCTGTTAGGCTGCCCTAGTCAGATTTTCTGGCGTTTCCTCCCCTCCTCTTTGACTTTATAGCTCCGTGCTTTAGCCAAGATTCTGTTGCATAGAGAAAGCGTTGGCATCCTCTCATCGTTTATTACCCTGATGCATAAGCAAAATGGTGGCAGAGATACTGTGTAGAATTTATACTGGTGGAACCACGCCAGGAGTGATTTTAAAGGCAGAGGAGAAGGAAGCGAAAAGGCATGGTATTTTTCAAGTGATTGGCTTTGCGAGTGAAGAATGATGGAAAGGAATTACGGTTACCTGATACTTTTTTTTTTTTTTTTTTTTTTTTTTTCCCCCTACCCCAGCCTTGCAAAGCAGGTAAGCATCTGCTTAAATTTCACTGAACTTTACCACGTGGTTCAAGCCAGGTAGCTACCTGAATGCCTTGGTGTTTCTCCTGCAGCTAGGTTCCAAACTGAAGGGACAGTAATGCCTCAGGTAATTTAGGAGGGCAGAGGACTAAAATGTTCATGAAAAGCTATTTGCATTAAAGGTTTGCAAAGGAGAGAAGGAGTGTGAGAATGTGTTCAAACTGAGGAGTGTAAGCTGCACAGCTTGACTTGCCTCATCCTTCTGGTCGGACTACGTTATCTATGTTTAACAGATTACATTTAATCTTACCATTTCAGGGAGAGCTGTTGAGCCTCAACAGACATGGGAGAGCTGTCCTGTGAAGTTATGCAAGTAAAATGGGAGCTTAAATTTCATGCTAGTTTCTCAGGAGAACAACAGAGGAGGTGCAGAAATATCATGTCATCTTTCTGTCCCGACCGGCCTCCTTGGCTTCATGGGCCAGGAGATGGCTTTGCCACACTCCTGCTCCTTTCTGAGTTTGTGCTGCATTCCCTAGGCTAGTGCTATGTGCTTATCTGACTTCTGTCCTGGCTTTGGCTTCCTATCATGTTGCTCACCAAGAAAAGCACATAATCAGCCTACCTGGGCAGAGGTAGTGGTGAAGCAGGGGTTAAAGCCAGCTCAGTTTCCTACTCCTCTGCTTGCTCAGGTGTGCTGCTAAAGGTAGTAAAGAACAGCTGATTAGGAGAAACAACTTTGTGTGAAGAGTTTATGGGACTAGGCAAGATTCCAGGCTGAGAACTCTTCTTGTTTCTCTTTATTTTACTTTTTTTTTTATGGTAGCTGTCATTTCTTGTGGAAAAGCATTTCCTACTTTCCTATCTGCTGCTACATTTTTTCTTTTTTTTTAATCTCTCTCTTTTTTTTTTTTTTTTCCTCCTGCTGAGTCATTGCACAACTCAACAGTCATTTGTGTGGCTTGCTTCCTGGAGTCTTGAATCGGTTTGTCACATACCTTTCTTTCCTCCTACATTTAATATAACTGCACTCGTTTGAAGCACTTCTGCACAGCGGAACCCCTTTCAGATGGTCCCATGGTATCTCTCAGTGATCAGGGTGAGTGAGGCATGTACTAATGGCAGAATTCGTTCTGTGCTCAGTAAGCTGTTATTCCTGTGATAATGTTAACATTTTAAAATTATTCATTTTCCTTACACAGAGGCAACTGGCAAATGCAGACGTTTTATCTTGTAACTGAGGGGACAGAAAACCTTGTTTGCTTTTGCTTTTTCATACATTCCACTGCTGGTCTGCTTAGGCAATTAAACACCTTCCATATTTTTCATCCTCTCTAATGCATTAGAGGGGTCCTCTTTTTGTTGTTCTTTGAATACCTTTTCAATCTTGACTTGTCTATGAAAAAATATGTAGTTCACTTTTTTCCCTCTTTCTTTGTCCTCCCTTCCTTCTGCCTTCAAAACTGGGTTGGTGTTTCAGGGACTTTCTTGGCCTGCCTGATGTAAAATTAAAGAGGTTACCTAAACCCACAATTTTGTGGAGCAGTGCAATTAATATGCTTTGTTTTAAAAGGGTGAAAATTCCTGGCTGACATTTTTTCAATTTTAAAATGTCCTTGTTCTCAGTCATAGGTTGTTTCTGTAATGCTTATATTTTTCTTGCTCATAGTTTGCTTTCCAAATTTAAAAAAATAAACAGAAGCTTGACCTTTTTTTTTTCCCCAAAGTGTTTGTGTTTCAGATGCCCCCCGCCCCCCACCCCCAGCAGTTAATTAGAACTAACATCCAGCAACCAAACTATTCTTTTTCCTGAGCTCTGGCATTCCCAAAGGACCTGGGTGATGTTGCATGATGAAGCATTGCAGCACCCTTACAACCTCAGGTCCTCAGCTCCAGCATTTGCAAAGCTAAGATCAATGTCCAAATTCTCTTCGCTTAGTATGAAGAGACACACATACGCATCAGGATGGGATCTGCAAAAGCCCACGTGAGGTTTCAGAGGACAGGAAGTGGCCAAAGTCAAAGGAAGGTCTCTGAGGAGCCTGTTAAGATCTTGCTCATCCCCTCTTTGTGAAACTACATCCCAATGCAAGTGAACTAAAATGATGCTGTTGCTGAGCAAGGCGTTTCTACCCCTGGCACATTCATTAGGCCAACAGGAGTTCTTGTAGCCGTATGCTTTGCTACCCATCCAGTGGAAAGGTAGTCCTTTTTAAAATTTATTTATTTTTCCTCCAGGGCAGCGTCTGTAGAGATGGGCAAGCACCTCTGCTGGCACAGGGAAGATATGTCATCAGACGGCTGGGGAGAGATGGGGAGCTGCCCCTTTTGGAAATAGCAGAGCCCTTGCATGGCATCTTAGCTTGTTACAGAAACGTCATCGCTGGATAAAAGCGCTGTCTGGAAGCTGTGCTGCAGAAGCACTTTGACAATACTGATCTCTGTAGCCCAGTACTCATATGTTTAGTGGTCCTAGTTAGTCTTTCTGTGCAGAGCTTATTTGCTTTCTCTCCCTCCCTCTCTTTTGAAAGAAGTTCAGAAGGTAATGGGGAAAGGAGAGGAGGAGGTATTGCATAAAACCTTAGTGGTCTGAGCCATAGATTGGGAAACAGCAGACTTCAACGCTCTCCTGAGCCTGTGCAACTTTGTTCTCTGAGAGAGTGCCCGAATTATCTGTTGGTAAGCTGGACTGGGCCCTGGTTCTCTTCTCCATTAGGCTGGAAAGTTTTGTGGCAAGGATGGGATGAGAGCAGCGAGTGTGTGATCACCTAGTCTGCACAGGAGCGTGTTCTTCTCCCTGACTCTTGATTTTTTTCCTCCAGGCCCTGGTAAAGTGTTTGGTATGTATGTGTCTTAGGATAAAAGCTGTGCTACTGTGAATGGTTCTTGTGGTTAGGAACTGTGAAACTGAGATTATTTCCTACTTAGGCTCAGTCGTCTTCTGAAATAGTGGACAAGTTGCTTGAGCTGTCAGTTACTTTGGGTTTTTGGAAAATAGATGGAGGTCTCTTTGCTCACCTCTTGCCTGCTTTGATATAGATAGTCCTTGCCTTGATGTTTTATAGTCTCCTGGCATATCCAAGTACAGCATTTAGCATAATTGTGGTCACTAGGCACTAGACAATAGTGCTTATTATCAGAAGTCTTTATAACACAGGTTACACATGGTATTTCAGTATTGTGCTCCTCCGAGTAGCCTTTAGAGTTAACGGTTTTGTTTTATGATGTACCATCTCTCAGTCTCTCCTCGAAAAAGAAAAATAAATCTAAATTAGACTGAAGCCTTGGCTAATTGTTCTTTCTCTATTCATCTCCGTGGCAGCAGGAAACCTAGCAGCAGGGCTTCCATTCACAGCAGACATGCGTGCCAGCTCAAATGCTTCTGTACCAAAAATGCATGTGTGGGTGTTGAAGGTAAAAATGATTGGACAGTAGTGGTTGCAGCTGTATCCTTGAGAACTCGAGGCAAGGGAGATCAATGATCTCTTTCCCGTACGTTGGGTTTTTTGTATTACTCACTGAAAAAGATACTTAACAGTTGCAAATTATTCCAGAAGGGCAAAGGAAATGTTTTTTGATCGTTAAAGACTGCATCAACACTGGGTCCGTTTGTAGTGCTAGCATTGGTTCTGCACGAGGTAAGAATGGAGATGTACTCTGAACCACTGCGGGACATTTTGACCTCTATAGCACCTTTATCTTCTGGTCTGTGTCCAGCTCTCAGGTACTGCTTCCACTTGTCACCCCTACATCTTACTGCACTGCTGCCGCTTCCATTTCCTCATCTCGTGCATCAGAAAAGCAAGTAGCAGATGGGTGGCCTAGGCAGATTTGTCCTGGTCAGTGCTTTTCTTTTCCAGTCTTGTGTTAGCCTCAGAGTGACCTGTTTGTTGGTGATGTACACCTCTCTGCTGTCAAGAAATAATTGAAGTATGGCTTTGCACGTATTATGCCCATATGACTCCCACCTGGTTAAATCTGTCCCTGATGACTTAGTGTAGTTGTAGGCCTCCATTAATTCCATTTAGCTGGTCAAGAGCAATCCAGTAGGAATAATAATGGTGAAATGTATTAGTAGTGATTTCTAGTCATAGAAAGGACTGAGCAGCCTCCTATTTGCTGTTGATAGCGTTGAAATGGAATGATAATAGCACAGGTAGGAGGAATGCTATTGTAAATATGATGCTAGGGCCACTAGTCATTTAAGACTAGTTATTTAAGTCAGAATAGCTGGAGCTACTCTTTATTTATTTGCTTATGCTTATCTTTTATTATTTGTTCAGCTAATCAGGTTCTGGTGTCCCAGAATTCATTTCCATTCTTTTCCCTGTGAGTATTCACTAGCAAGTCTTACTTTGGATGGGTTTTTCCCCCCGGCTTCTTCCACAGAGTGCGCCGTAACCGTGCTGTGCAAAACGGTACATGCACAGTCATTTTTGCAGTGTATTGGATAGATGGAAAGTGTAGCTCTAGGTAGGCGACTGGCTCCATATAAATGTTTTAGTTAGAGATAGGATTTCCCTGCTAAGCAGCTAGCTGACTGGGCAAGTTTTAAATGTTGTTTCATGTTATGAACAGTTGTCACTTAACAGCACGCGAGGCTGATTGTAACTGATTAGTTGATTGTACTTGATCATTCCATGTGCTGAAAGCATCATTTTTCCAGTATATACTTCTATGAGGAAAGATTAAATTTACCATGGCTTTGCATTGGCACTGAACTACAAACAAACAAGAGACCAGGCCAGATGAATGTCCTTGGATCTAGGTTTAGGTCATTCTTTACAATTTTGGGGTATACTTTGATCTTTGTTGCATTTGGATCAGCTGTAAGCAGATGGGTTTTATTACTGCTTTGTGTTACGATAACGTTGGAAGACTCTAGCGAAGATCGGAGCTGCTTTTGCTGGGCAGCGGGGAAGTCATGAGATAAAGGGCTGGCCCAGAAGAAAGCGTAATCTTAACAAACAAGACAAAAAAAGGAGATTGCAAAGGAAGTGCAGGGAATATTAGTGTAGGGAAGAGGTTTTGACTAAGAGCTTGGTGAGAGGGTACCTGTCTTGCTGTCATTTGGATGAGAAAAGTGCGTGGCAGGAGCCCTGTTATGCCAGGGTTGGAGTGTAGATCATTCAGACCGGACCACGGCCAGTGGGAGGGAGACACACACAAAGGCAGGACATCCTGCGGCCACTGGCCCACAAGAATTTTTTGTTGATGGTGCCCACGTTTAGACTTCTCAGTGGAGCACAAAGGGCAGCAACAGCCATCCTTTCCCATCTCTCTTCTATGCTGAAACTTTAGAGCCGCTTTCAGCGATTTATTAATTGTAAATGAGAGGTTTGTACCCTTTTCCCTAGAGGCAATTTTATTTAATACTTTTATATTTGTTCCTGAATCAAACAAAAGAAATCCAGGCCAGAGCTCAGTGATTCTGATTGTTCAGTGATTTCCTAATTCCTTTTCTTATACTGAGCAAAAGTGATAAGAGAAACCTATTCCTGAGGTTTGGGGTTTTTTTTAATTGACTGTCACCGTGTTCTTCTGAAAGAAAATGCCAAGTACCTACTAAAACAATGTCTTTTATGTGTTGCCAAATAAAAGAGCAGGTTTGTTCAGTAATATATGTATGCAAAAGCATGAGGATTCTGTGATTATTTTTATAAAGCTTTTTAATAACTAAGAACATGTCTCGGAGCTTGTAAAAGCTGAATATTCCAAGAACTTACTCTTTTCATGAAGTGTTTAATGAAATTCCAGTTATGCAAAACCTGAATGCAAATTATTACAGCCCAGTTCAACAACGCATGTTCCAATCCCTTCCAGAGCATGAAGTACCTTTCTCTGTACTTACTTATGTGCTTTGAGGTGGGTGTTTCCGAGTTGAGACATAAGACACAATCGGGTGAGACAAGAAGCAGTGAGTGAAGCTGCCAAAACTGTGGCAGAAGAGCAGAATAAAAAGAAGGTGGGTCTGTTGACCCTCAGTTGCTATTTGTTGCTTTCAAATTTAGAGAAGATTTACCAAAGGTGCTTTGGGGTTGATCTTGCAGTATAGCTACAGAACCATATTTTGAGGAAAACAAACAAGAACAGGTTTTGTTTTCTAGTATGGTGTTGGCTTCTCCTATCCCAGCATCCCTCCTTACCCCTTGATGGATGTGAAAAGCATCTCTTTCAGTGGTTAGCTATTTGACACCTTGAAGGTACTTGCAACCTGATCGGTGGTGTCAAGGTCCTGCTGGTAGAACTACCACGGCTGGCTAAGGAGAGTAGGTCACCCTGACAGCCAGCCCAGGTGCATCTGAGTGAGAACGTAGGCAGTGCCCTCAAGCACTAGAATATTCACCTGCAGGCTTCGGGGGCTTTGCTTTTGCAGCTGAGGGTTAGAAGGGGTTGTGTGATGTAGAGTGTGTGCTGCATCAGGGGTACTGAGAAGTCGATTGGGTGAAAAAAAAAGACCATTACCTAGATGAGACGGGCTGCCTGTTGTACCTGAAGGTACCATTTTGCTAAAATGGTAACTGCCCTACCCAGGCTTGCCCATTTGCCCACAGGTTTTAAATTCCAGGTGATCTGACCTTGTTCGTGAAACTTTTCTTTGGCAGCACAGAAAATATAGTTTAAATATTCTTGCATGTTAATAAACCAGATGTGTATTTTGAAGTCTGAAAACTCAGTCAAACCCTTGAGCAAAGATAGCTTAACTGTCTGACTATATTGGAGCTTGTATCAAAGTATGTCCAGAGAGTTGGAACAGGGCAAGAAACCAATATGTTAATTAATCTCTGCAGTACTATTGGCCTTCTCTGCTTCCCTCTGTAGAGGTATATTAACAGTGGAAGGGCTAACATGTCTGCTGTGGCATTTTTAAAAATTAATCAAGTGATACTGCTGATTTTAAGATGATCTTTTTTTAAAAATTCCCAGCTTTCATTTTAAAAATGTTTTTCTAATGTCATATATTCTTAAATGAAACGTTAATGAAAAAAAAAAAGGTTTTTTTCTCTTTGGAGAGAAAAAAGAGAATCTAATATAACAGGTGGTGAGGCACATCAAGTGGGAAAGTGATTTTTTCTTTAAAACATATTTTGTAGGATTAGAAACCCCAGAACTAAAGACACTCGTGAAGTGGGTTTTTGTGACCTCGTAACTTGTCTTCTAGAGTTAAATAAGAGTAATTAGTCCTTTGACTCTGTCGTAGTACATTGGTGATCTCTAACTCAGCTTCCCTGGGTGCAGGTATGGTTTTACCAGACTGAATTTGGAATTTGAAAATTGGAAAAGCTAGAAATTCTGATACTGAAAAGTATTTTAAAACGATCTTTGTAGCTGTAATTTACGTGATTCGTTTTTGAAAACAATCACAATCAGTAAAATTCAATTAATCTGGCTTTGTAATAGTGATGGTCCTGTTAAGACCTCTATTCCCATAGCCTGGTGATTCCCAGCCTTCTTTATTTGGGCACATGTACAGAGTTACCTGCAAAGCAGGACGTTCCTTGAAATGCGCATGTCTACTAAATAGGCGCATAGCAGCAACTGAACTTGTTTTTCTTTTTCAACTTCTGCTCACCCATACTAGTAGTTCTCGGACCCTCACAGATCCACAGACCGCAAGTTGAAAACCACTGATCTAAACTTCTAAAACTAGGCAATAAATACATCCTTATTAGCACAGATAGTGCATAGAGTAATTCAGAGAAATTTAGTTTGGTTTATGTTTACTGATATTTGAATGATACTTCTTTCAAATGATTTTTTAAAATATTCTCTTATTGTAATATACTGTTACTCTATCAATTTTTCTTGTGCAGTGCCTTCCCAAACAATTGAATTTTGGCTCCCCGACTATGAACTTCCATCAAACGTAGCAACTACAGCTTTCAACTTTGTAGAATCAATCACAGTAAACCATTTAGTTATGCCAGGTTTTCATTTTGTGGTCAAGGATTAAATACAATCCATTTAGCATTTGTTTATTTATGAGGTATGCTTGAAGCTGACCTTGTAGGACTTTTCTGTCTTCATGTTGTATGATCCTTGAGACTGACTTCAGAAATCTTGTTTTATATAATACAGATGGACATAATGTAATCAGTAAGGTGTTGACAAAGCTGATTTAAAACACGGGAAATTAAATCCTCTTTCAGGTCAGCACTGTCAGCCTTCAATTCCCATCTCTTGTTTCATTTTTCCTGGGGCTCTTGAGCTATCTCTGCTTTCCATATTGCATGATTATTTTCTTCCTTTCCACTGTATTAGTTTTAATTTCATGCACACAGAGTTTA
>VYZV01015407.1:251419-265366 GCA_013401275.1 Pandion haliaetus | reverse complement strand
GTGGGGGTGAGGTGGGTGGTAAAGATATATCAGCGTTTCTCACTTGATGCCAACTTCTTGCCCAAGCATTTATAAGCTTTGGGCCAAATCTCAGCTCTTGTTTCCTGGTTTTAATACCTTTCCTCGTGGTGATAAGGGGTAACCTGTATGATGTGAAGAGTTGTATTAATTCTGCTGTCGTATATGGTACGGTGACATCCACAGTTCTTTACGTGTATTTTTCTTTGTAGCATTGTGACTCCTCATCCTGATCAAGTCATTTTTAAACCCTCTAAAGCAGAGATTTCAAGGTATCTCTCTGTTGATTCACTGTTGGCTTACCTTCCCGTGCTGTGATAGAGAGTTATGGGATTGAATCCTGGAAACTCTCTGCTTGATGACATCGGGAGAGACAGGGATGGTGCATCCACGCTGTTATGCTATGCCTTGAAGGGTTAATATGCTCAGCATTAGTTTGAGGTTTCTGCACTGTGGCTCACCTGCAGTGAAGTCCCGAAGCCTAAAGTAAACCCAAAGCTCATTTGTCTACAAAAGATCTTGTTCATTCTTGTGATGGTGCCCAGCAGCGCTGCATAATGCTACTGACTCTTGGACTTGCAGTACTGCATCGCAATTCTGTTTTGATTGCTATCTGCTGTCTCTGCTGTTCTCCTCTTTCTTGAGCAGTATCTGTTAACAGTGTCGGACTGAAGAGTGCTTATTGAAGACAAATACGGTTGCTAGGAGCGAGGAAGATGAGCCAAGTGGATGTACAGTTCTCTGCACGTTGCAATTGCAAGCAATGCAAAGCTTGATCCGTAGTTCTTTTTTAATGCCCTGGTAAAGACTGTGTTATTTTGGCCTTTTGTGCAAATTAGTTGAGCGGCATTAATACCAGTTTTTATCAGATAGCGTTTGAAGCTCATTGGTTTTCAGTATAGATTTGTGTCAGCACAAGCCTTACTTAAATTTGGCTTTTTGGATAGAATTTATATCTCAGAAAACATCACTTTCTGTGGAGCTCTAAAGCCTCTTGAATCATCGTTGGTTCTGCAGGGCAGAGCTGTGCTTTTACTTTGTTTGAGAAATCTCCAGGCACAACAGTGCTATATAAATAATAAATAAACTAATAAATCAGTTATCATCGGCTCTCACCTCCTAAATTGAGGTCGGAAAGAAAAGTCATTTGGGGGAGAAGCAGCAAGGAGAGCTGAAATGCCTGCTGTCCCCATGGGGGAGCACAACCTAAAGATCACGCTTGCCATTTAATTTAAAAAATATATAGCCAGTTCAAAATGAGTATCTGTCAAGCAGACAATTAACTATCTGATACGAGGAGTCTGACATTCAAAATGCTTCATGCTTCCATGCTAGCACATGGCTTTCAAACTATCAGGCACCTCTGAAAGTAATTTGTCAACACCCTCATGTCCTCCCAGAGGAGAGCTATTAATCTGCGTGTTACCAGCATCTAGATGTCATCAAAGTCCATGACAATTCTGTTACTCCTACCGCTGTGGTCTACCAGTGGGACGTGGTACATGCCGAAGAACCTAAATAAGGTGAACAAACATTTTTGTAGGAATCCCACAGTATTTTAAAAGTTTCTGTCCTTTCTTCTCCCCTGTTTAATTTAAGGAGCTCTTTCCACAAACTTAGGTTTTATGATTCTTTCTCTCTTACGCAAATACACATCAAATTTGTGGATGTGGGACTCCTTCAAACCCATCGGGAAAGTTACTGTCTAGTGGAAGTGGTATTTCACATTTACAACATTATAAACAAACAGTAACTGTAGAGTTTATGGTCATCAAGTGGAATATTAATTTATGTGTCCTGTAAAGCACCTGTTTTCTGCCTCGTGAGGCATTGCAACACGCTCCTTAGTGTGTGTGCAGGTAGGACTTAATGCTCAATAATGCTGGACCATAGGGGAGCCCAGTCAGGAGAACAGCACTGAAATGTTTTAATTCCTGATAAGCAGATATAGAAATACCTTAAGTGATGAGACCAGCAAATTGGATTTGAGAACATGGAAAAGGCCATCAGATGTTTTCTTGATACAGTTGTATCATGTACAAATGTACAAGCTCTGACTTGAAATTCATCAGCTTGACCTACCAGAGAACTTTAAAGAATGGGTGTGAATGTGGGCTGTGCCTTTTGTGAAATGTCGTGTAAACATTTGTTCCAGTACATTTGGTTCTCAATTTACAATGAAGAAGGGTTCATTCATCTGAAGAGAGATTGCTTAATAGCCTCTATACAGCCAGAACTTTTATTAATATGACGGTGTCAGTTTTCATTTGAAGGGCATTCAGAGCTGCTAAGCAGTTGAAGAAGTGGCATTTTACATAAAATTGTATTTCTGTTCTTATGGCTAGTATTAAATTTTGTGGTGAATTTTCAGTCTTTTACAACTCCCGTGAAATAGCCAAATGTAGGCTTTATAGAACAGAGCAGCTTCTTTAACTTGTTTGGCCTTTAATGTTTGCAAAATATATGTGTCAGTGTTTTGTGTAAATGCTAGTGGGACTCTAGGTATTTTCCCCTCCCGTGAAAAAGAATCCATGGCAGAAACAAGATAATTAGTCTTGTTACAGCTTGACATGTGTGGTGAATCAGACATATGTATGTTGTGCTATTTATTTGCTCTATAAATTAAAATAATGTCAAATATAAATAATACACATGCATATAAAAATGTGTGCATGTGATTATACCTATATATAATATTCCAAGCTTGTCTTGGGGTGAGGCCAGGAAAAATTGCCATGTCCGACTGCTAGGAAATCTCCTTCCCCCAGCTGTGTAGCTCTTAAGGTTTTACGTGCCCAGAGGACATTTTCTTTGGTGATCCTCTCAGTGCCTGAAACCAGTGTGGCTCTTTCCCAGTTACACTGCTGTTGCTTTCTCACTGGGGGCTCATCATGGGGCTCCCAACAAAATACAGCACTGCAGCTTTGAAAATGAATCGTGCTGAGTTCCTGCAGAAAGTCCAGAAGATGAGTTGAGGGTGTATAAAGAAATAATGCTTAGAAGTGGTGTTGCAGATGGACGCCAGTCCGGTGAGTCTTATCATGACAGCTTTCCCAGGGACCCTTGGCTTTGGTTTCGTTCTCCGTATCATCCTTGAGGACGCAGAGTTCCTGTGAAGTCTGTTGAAACAGTGTAACAACAGGAGTGTCTTGAGTAGCTGCTTTTCTTCCTCCTCTTTCCCCTTTCTGGCCCTACTCCTGCCCCTGTTTCAGTGCTCCTAATCACAAGGTTATTTTCCTTCATCCGGATCGGGGCAGGGAGGAAAAAGCCACTAGACTTAATACGTGAGGGACTAATATTACATGTAGCATCTTCAGCCTTCCTTGGTCTCTTGTCTCAGATGGCATGGAATTAAATAGTTACTATTAAAGATTAATAAGGGTTCATAGATGGTTATCAAGTCTTTATAATTGTGTTAGAGAGAAAATCTTCAGTATAATTTCCAATATTTTTGTGGTACTGTGGCGAAGTATTTAATTTCCATCAGTAGTAGATATTCCGTTAAACAAGTCTGGCAGATGCTCAAAGAATTGACTGTTTTAAATATGCAATTGTACACTCAGAGCTTTTCTTCTTTCCAGTGAAAGTCCGGAAGACCTTCAGTAGGAAGAATAATAGGACTGTCTTTCAGGATCTCAGTGGGGAAGGGTTTGGGAAGAGTTTTATCATGGAGTCTTATAGGCATAATCAGATTAAACAAATCATGTGAGTAAATAGATTGGAGTCTAGTAAAAAGGACTGGGTATTACGACATCCGTGTTTGTCCACTATGAGAGTAGAGACCCGGAACATGGGCCTGATTCCCAAGGTTATTTTAAAATAGAACATATTCTTCTCTGCACTCAGTCTTACCACAGGCAACACTGGTGTTTGAAGCATCTTCCCAGGAGTAACTGGACTAATGTTCACTGTAACCAGGCTAAGCATGGAGTTTGTGTAATACATACAGCGTGTTTGTGTACATCTATTTTGTAATCTTAATTACCGNGGTTCCTTACCTATGGCAGGAGGAGTTGTGTCCCTGGGCAGCCCTGTGTTACTGGCAACATTTTAGACATTCAGAAGATTTGCTTCTCCAAAGGAAACCACATATCTAATGAGAAATCCAGGAGGAATTGCGATAAGCCTGAGAAGTTGTGTAGTAAATTCATTTGTCATTCAAACTGCTGATAAAGATGTAGACTCAATCTCATTATTTTCAAGTCTTTAAACTGAGAATGTGTGCATTTTGATAAGCTGTTTGTTTTAACCGTGGTGTGGAAAGGTGGGCCTTGATCATGTCACCCTTCCTTTCATTCCATCACCTGATGGAATTAGACCAAATGCTGACCGATGGCATTAGACTAAAGCTGCTCTGGGATGATTTGTTTAGAATCTTTTTGTACAACTGCAGTATTGCCAAACCCAAACATCTTGAAATCCTGAGGAGAGCCTTATTGAGCCGTTTTCAAAATCATGAGATTGATTAAAAAAAATACAGAGGTTTTGGGTTTTGGGGTTTTTTTTTTTCAGTTTCTCTCTTACTGTTTTTGAATTGTATGTTCTGGCTTTCTCTGCAGCCAGCAGGTTTCAACTTCTACCTTCAGTTAAAATAAGTGGCAAACTTTGCATGCGTTGGAACTGGAGTTGTGAGAAACAGGCTAGATCTTCTCACTCTTGATACACAAAGTAGGAGAAATGAAAGAGCCACCTCTCTGAGCAACAAATTTTCAGGTTTACAAAAATCAAATTCTTTTGAACACATATGTTGCAAAGGTGCGAGTCTTCCATCTAAGCTGTCGTTGCACCTCTACGTGCTGAATCATGGTATTTTCATGCCATTTTTGTTCAGATTTATACAGCTTTCACCATGTAGGCGTATTTTTTCTTGCCTCATTACGGACAGCCTACTTTCAGTTGGTGATGTTTGTGGTGGGAAAGGCACATGAAACCAGTTAGTAGCATTAGCCTGCAGCATTACGACTTTTGGGTTTAAGGCCCATGTTCTCTGGGTTGTGTTTTTTATTAGAGCAGGAATGTGATCACAAAGCTAGGTATAAAATTATATGGGATATAGTTTTGTAAACCAGCCGTGCTATTTACTGTGGGTGTTAATTACTTCATTCTTAACCCTCATGTAGAGTACGAAAGAGAGTTAAATGCTTTGGCCCAGCCACTTAAGTCATCGTGTCAAACAGCATGTCAGGGTTTCAGAACTTCAAATCTTGGATCCGAAGCAAAGGAGTTTTTGTAAATGGCTTTCACCATGCTTGTTTTAGTCAAACAGTACATAAATCAGCATAGTTAACATTTAGCGAAACCAGCCCTGCTTTTCTGTCCACGTGTATGCACTGTTGATTATCAAAATGGTTATCCTAAATAAATAAATGGTGATCTATTAATGAAATTAAAGCCTGCCTGAATCTCATATTTAATGAAAGCAGAATGGATAATACCAGACTTTGAACAGGCCTTTGGTACTTCAGGTCTGCGCCATAATCTCCGCAAAGGCGCATTTATATGGCCTGCAAGTGCAATATGTATGTAACAGCTCTCTGGCTGTAACAGCAGAGCTGTCAGAAGGATAGGCTGAGAAGCTTTTAGGAGTACTTTTAAAATTTTGATTTTGAGTCTCTGATCTCTCTGCAGGCTTGAAATATACTTCACAGGGTATTTGAATGATGGCTCCTTATCTGAAGAAAAGTTTACCTTGATAAAATGAGACTGATTTGAGCGCATCCCTGCAGAGCTGGGGCGGTTGAAGGTGCTCACCCTTCAGATAGGATCAGTAAGAACTATGAGAGCTGATGGCTTAGGCCTTGGGATGTGTGAATTCAGGCTAAGATATGGAAGACGATATCTCCATTTTAGGCAAAACATGCAGTGACAACTGAGGAATCAAATGCGTGTATTTCTACTTAGGAGGCTAATGTTGTTTGCCTGGGCAATAGAAGCAATTTTTTTGAAATGGACTGAAAATTACTCCTCTGCATTTTTCTGTGTTTTAAGACTTGCAAATTGCACAGTGATTAAACAGAATTATCCATTGATTGGTTAGGAAGTGCAGATTTGTCTCCACCAAATTTATGCTGTTGTCCTGCTTGTATAATGAGGAAGTGAGAAACTTAGAAGTCTGTAAGATTTCTGGATTTATAAAAGCATCTATACTGTCATATGAACCACATAACTGAGCACCGTAACAGACTGTATGTAAGATTACCTAGAAATTGTCACTGAGTATCAAACCTCTCTGTCCTCCTTTCCAGAATGATGAAGTCCTCTGTACACACAGAAGAAGATGACTTTGTGCCAGAGCTTCAGAGAAGCATCCATCCCAGAGAGAGGCCAGACTGGGAGGAGACTCTTAGCACTATGGTAAAACACCTTGTTGCGTTTTCTGTATGCATTGTTTTTGGTTCTGAACTGAAATACTCTTATATTCTAGTTATGCATTGATTGATTTATATTCCTTGATTTATATTCCTTGACTTCCAGATCATGGAATTTAAATGGATTGCATAGTACTTTCAACAAGACCAAAATACTTTCCTTCCTCTGGCAGTTTGTCAAGGAGAGAGAGAAGGAGCGTGCATAGCTCTTCTGCCCTATTAATACGTGCCCCAAAGCAGGTCTAGTAACAAATTAAAAGGTCCATAATGTCGCAACGATTTTCAGTCTGCATTAACCTCTTTTTCAGCAAGACTTTTGAGCATGAAGGGAACTTCTTGTAAAAACATGCTCTTTGAAGCGTGCAGCATTGTGGAAGAATAAGATTTTTAGCAAAATGCTGGCTAAGTCTACCAAAATAAAACCCCAGCCCGAAAGCTAACCTACCATCAGCAGGAACAGAGTTGCAGAAAAGCAACTGCAAAGGTGCTGTTCTCATGCTTACAGAAGGCACTACAAGTGGGCAGTGGGCCACAGACAACTGTATTACCTTGATATATTTGTTTTCTTTTTAAATGATTGAGTAAAAGTACCTGCAGTTCCACTTTCCCAACTCCCTCTAGCATTTGCTGAGTTTGGAAGGTCAGATGTTATTTTACTAGCAGCCAAATAGGGCAATCTGATTAGGTGGTTTTGTGAAGTTACCTTACCTCACAGAAGGTCTGAATGTTTGAGGACAGCAGCGGTGCTATTGAGGGGTGGGCAGTCCAGCAGCATGGCTAAGATTACTTACTGTGATGTGGCACCAGTGACAATTTTCTCTCTCATTGGATCATGTGGCAGTGGCAGGGCTTCGGCCTGGAAAAGCTGTATGTTCTCTGCTTCTGGACTGCCAGCAGTGCAGCAGCAGCAGCGTGAGATGGGCTAGATTTAGCTGTACTGCAGGACAGTCAGATTCATCTGATGTGTGGGGCTGAGGGGTATTCATCCCAGTGGATTATTTGGAGTTTAAAGCACCATTAATATCTGCCTGGGTCATGTGAAATAGATTTTGCATTAGCTGTTCTTTATACAATGTTCAGAAAATGTATAGGTAATAAAATCCCTATGAGCCAGGTATTTATTTTAAATTTAAATGGGGGAGCAAAGTGTACTATGTCTTACTCTTTTAAAAGCATCATCAAACCCCATAGAATACAATGATAATATTTTGTTCCAAACTTTATTTTCAAGCCAAAAAACCCAACCCAAAACACAGGTTTCACCAGCATTTTTGTCCACTGGTATTTTCTGTGCTTGTCGCTCTGCTTGACTCCTTGCTTACCCACTGTTACTTTCAACTTTTTGCAATTGTCAGTTGCTACCTATTTTTTTTTTCCGCATATGCGGATATTTTTTTCCTTCTCTCCACCTTGGCCAGCAGTTCACGCTGGTGCCGCCTGTTTGAGAGCTCTGTCTGTTCTCATCAGCGTTATTCAGCCAGCAGTGCGTGCTCCCAGCCTCAGCGCATGGTGCTTCTTAACACCCTAGAGCCAGGAGTCTTGTGTAAATCACCGTTTGACACCCTGCTGTCTGTAACCTCAAGGTGTGTCTCAGGAATGTGAGTCTGTAGTTCAGTGTCTCCACCTGTAACACAAGTTAGCTGGCATATCTCATTTGTTATTGTTTTTTAACATTGTTGATTTACAATGAAGGAAAGGTTCTCCTGTTCTGGCTCGATGCTTTCCCTGTTCTCATCCAGGCTGTTGCTCTCATGGACATTGCTTAGTGTTCAGATCTATACTGCAACCTACACATATGCATCATGTTCCTCTCACTGTGCTATTAATTCACTTTTTAGAACATGTCTTCTTGCGCAGCTCTATGCCAGCAATATAAAAACTGAACAGTCCAGGTGGCTATGAGAAAGAGATTTAGAGGATGATAAACAAGAAAATTCACATCTTAAGATTTGCTGCACAATGATTTGGTATGACGAAGCACAGGGCTACACATAAAGCTACTGAACCTGTATTTGTAATGGCTTGGATTTGTGCTTACAGACTTGTTTTGACCTCATGGTCCTCTGAATACGTTGTAGATGGGTGGAAAAACCTTACTTGCTCATGTTTACTGTGTTGAGTGAATTGAATTTCCACTTTCAACCTCTACCTTATGTCCAGTTAGAAGGCAATATTTACAAGATGTAAATATTTAAAGGACAGTGTTCAACACTGTCACTTTCTATTCTCAGTTTAACCAGTGCATCTACTATATTCTGTCTTTTTTCTGAGCATTTTAAGCCTGAGATTTTTTTCCTTGCGCTTTTCCTTCATTTTGCATTTTTAGCAGCCTCTGGTTTAGCCTTTTCCCAGAGCATGTCCCTCACACGTATGTGAGTTTCTCATAGTGGCATAATACATTTAATTTTCTGTTAGTAGTTGTTTAAGTTGCAGACTTCAGGTTTTGTTGTTGCTTGCTATTTCAGCCTCTGGGGAATAGAGGCTGCAGGGGCTTGGAGAAGTTGGACATAGCTGTGGTGTTTTCTACTCTCCATTGCTTCCTATGGCAGACAGCTGGAGACCCAACTGGGTGCAAGGCTTTGTCACTTTAAATGAATTTCACGTTCTGCCAGGTGAGCAAATGCTGAGACTAGTGACACTATGGAGAGCTTGGGAAATTCTGACACAGTTGACAGACCGGTGACGCTTACTCATTTGTCTCTTGAACTTTGCCTTTGTACATGTTTTGTACTTTGGGAAAAGGCGATTTATGCATTCACAGCTAGATGAACACACACACGTCATCCCTACTTTCCCTCCCCCCTTTTATCTGCAATATATTGCAAAGGGCTTGTTATTAATTTATATAAGTGCTTTGTTTCCAGAGCTTTTTCTTAACAAGAAATAAACTAAAGGTCTTGCTAAATGTATGAAGGTTGAATGTCCTCCTATACTGTAAATATAAGGTAGGGCAGAAACTTTAGTTTTAGTATTTCTGTCATTGCCAGTTTATTCTGGGCACCTGAGTAGCTCTAGTCCTTTGTTTGCTAGTACTTTTATAGCCTTCTTTTATGTTTATGATTGGTACTTTCACCTACTTTTTAAAACTGTTTGTTTCTTGTTTGTGGTTTAGCAGAAAGGCAAGTGCTTGTTTTATTGGAGACCTGGTTGGTTTGGGTACTTTTGGTGGTTCTTGAAACTTCATGGTCGTTATGAAACCCTGTGCTGTGGATTTTGAGAACCAGGCTGAATGAGATGCAACACTAGATGACAGACTTTACAGGAGTTAGGTAATAAGACAGCTGCCCGAGTAGTCCTCAAGGGCTGCTATATTTTGTATTCCCCTCCCGACTCATGTTCTGTATTTTTAGAATTTGGTCATATTAGATATACCGTTTTTCTCACTGCCTCAGCCTCCTATTCCCACTGTGCTGCTGGCCTGCTGGGTAACCTTCACACATGCCGTTTTTTTCTTTCTCTGCTCCAGTTTGGAAAACGCAGTTGATGATAGTGACTGTCTTTGTAGAACACTTCTGAGTTCTAGGGGTAAAAAGTCGTATTTGAGCCAAGCAGTATTCCAGCATATGGATTTTCTAACGTTTCTCTTGAGATAGGAATGTTATTTTAAAGGAAAGGAGTCTCTTTTCCTTGGAAGGTCCTGAAGAGTGCTTTATTTCTATGCTACAAGAAATGAAGTTGTGAAAGACACTGTTTATATAATATTTCTCATAGAAGCCTACAAAACAGCTGTCCTCAGCCTGTCATTAACTTTAGCATAAATTGATATTTGTACTTAATATTACGCTTAGCTTATGTTATTGACCATCTGACTTGCTCTCAGCACCCCTTCGTGAGTTCAGTAAGTTGCAATGCTTTAAAAGCAGCGTGCTAACAGCCTCTCCCCCCAGCAGCCTCGTGTGCTTACAGACACGCATGCACGCTCTACCCCTGTTGCCTTTTTCTTCCATTTGTCTACCGTTTTGTGGGGAAACAGGATTAAAGCAGTGAGATAAATACAGAAATCTTTATTTAGGCACCCTGTTGAAATTGTGCTGTCACAGAAAGATGCCACCTGAAGCTGCATTAACCTGACAGACACTGGAGAGAAGGTGAATATGCTCACTCCAAAGCTAGAAATAGGATTTCTTTTGTGTGCCTGTATATATGTGTTTCTGAAAAGGTTGTTTTTTCTGCAGTGTCTGCCACTTCATTTAGCTTTGGAAGCTTTCAAAATGAGTCCGTAATGCTGTGGTAGGTTTATTTACTGTGGATTTTTTCCATAGTGCCGTGAGCAGAAGAATACAGGTGGTCATCCTGACACCTGGTCACATCCTCCAGTGAATGTCTGCAGGGATTCATTCATGAGTAGGTCACGGCTGGATGTGACCACCTTGAGGAAATCAGCCTTTCCTGCCCTGGTGCACCTCTGAACCATAGCTTTTGGGATCTACAAGTATGAGTGTCCATAATGCGGTTATTGCGATGATAGCTGTAGTATCCCTAAGTGTTGCTAGTTTATAACCAGGTTGCCTAGAAAAGATGTGATGCAGGAACTTCTAAATTACTGATGGGAAACCATTATGAATCCTTGAATTTGGGAAAAATGCGTAAGTGAACAAGGGGGCAGGTAGCTGGCGGTTGGTACACATCATCCTTTTTGGCTTATGCTGGTGGAGTCGTCTTAGGAAAAATACAGGCCTACAAACGCTTTAGAAAGGCACAGGGGTTAGACCCTGTCCTATGAAGTCCCTGGAATAATCTTAGTTCTTATATCAGGTCAGATGGATTCTGAGGTCTGTAGTATTTTCACCATTTGATACTAGATAAGGCAAGGTATCGTGGCTTGTGAAGGTAATAAAGATTTTTTAATGAGACCTCAATATATCACTGTTAAATCTGGGACATGAGTGAGGAGAACACTATTTTTAAATGCAATTTATAAAAGTGTGTAGAGATTAGTGAATTGTAAAGGTTTAAAGAAAGATTTCACTCTCCTTAGTGCAGGGTTTGTTTCTCATTCTTTGTACAGCACTTAGGCCAGTGCTGCCCCAGATCTTGATTGTGGCTTCTGCAAGAACAGATGCAAAACATTGGAGTATGTTGGGTTTCTTTTTGAATTATTTTTGTCTGGTTGGTTGGTTTTTAATTCAAAAAACATCAGGCATGTTTCTGAGTATGTCAGTACTGGCCCCAGCTAACATGAGTACTTCCAGGAACTGTGGCAAAATCCGAAGAACAAGGGAGCGTGGTAAATCGACTTGCTTGGCCCTGTCAGCTATGGTGATTTCCAAAAAGGTGGTTTACTGAAATGATCTCATTGCAGCAACTGATACATAGATATAATATCCTTTAACATGTAAAAATTGACAGTTTGGATTTTTTATTCCTGTGGCTTGCAGCTCTTCATGCTTTGTATGTGTATGAACCAACATCAGAATTTTACAGCTGAGTATCTGGTTGTGAGCTCTTAAGTAACTGTGCAGACAGTTTTGTTAGACTGATCCTGTTTTCACGTGGGTTGTACGCCTTAGGCTTCTTTGGGAAAAAGAGTGCTTTTGAACTGTGAATGCCTACCTGCAGGTTCCTTTAAAAAGTCCAAAGTTCTAAGCTCTCAAGTGCAAGGGAGAGTTTTAGTAGATAGGAAGCTGAAACTGTGTTTTTTCTGTTGTTTTTTGAACAACTCGGACAATTCAGTGGAAATGGACTTTAGCTATTTCTTCACCTAGGTGCTCCAGCAGTTGGCTTCTGGCTCAAATTCTTAAGAGTCATTGCATTTCTTAAATGCTGTCGAAAATGTTACCTGAAAGTTTGGAGGTTAGTTTTGTGCTGGTGAAGGCTCTCAGACTTTCGACTTGCCTGGGTTAGTAAGTCGTCTGTTAATCTTGCAGAAACTGTAGTATGTCTTCTCTATCCAGCACTCGGCAGCATTTTTATGTGAATCACTGCAGCTTCGGCTGCATAGCAGATAGGTCACAGGGCGCTATTTGTAACAAAGATAACGATGGGATAGAAATGGGATTTCAGACAGTGTGGCCAATACAGGCGTTGGTATGAGACAAATGTTCCACGCAGCACACCAAGCAGTCATCGGGCTGTAATAATATTTTGGTCAAAACAGTTCTGGTCTGGCATTGTACCAGTAACCTATATTTCATTTTCAATTCACACAACTTGTTTTCCTTGTTATTGCTGCATGAATCAAGTATTTTTTCCCTCGTTAAGCTTTTGGCGAGGTATTATATTGTTGTGTATGGTTCTTTCTCTCTGCCTCTTGGTTAGAGAGTAATTTTTATTTCGCAGGCTAACTCCCAGCATGAAGCTTGTCCCTGAGAATCTTTGAAAATTGGGACAATCACTTAATTGGCACATTGGCTGCCATTTGGGTTTGCCAATTAAATTAGTTCAATTAAACCAGAATAGATACCGTATTTTTGGCAGTAAGTATTAATTTATAGCAATCATTTATTTAATTTTCATTGGCGGTGGTATACAAGCAATTGTTTCTAGTTGCATTTACTGTCTTTACAGTGTATACAGTCTTGCAGTGCAGTGTTGATCCAGGAGGGAAAAAAAAACCATTTTCTATATTTCTCTTTTAAAATCCATGTATATGCAACATTTAGCAAGGAAGGAATGATTTAGAATTTCCTCAGGCTGGATGAGTAAAGTTGGTTGTTCACCATGATCACCAGTTTTAATGCAGCCTGATTTTGCATATGTATCTATGTCAAAGTGAATCCGATGCACATCAATAAATTCAGTGTCTTGCTAAATAAAATGTTTGGGTCATGTATTTACACACCACCACTAGTATTTCTTCTTTTATGGTTGTAGGGGATAACGGCAATTAAAAAGATAAAGATGGCACTGGAGTATAATGTCTAATTTTTGGAATGCTCCCAGTAGCCCTCTGCCAAATTACCTAAGCGGAGGTAGGCATAAACATGCGTTAATGTACATTAGGCACTTAAGCCTGGGTTTACTGAGGCATTAGGGAGCCCGAGTGCCTCTGTTTACCATACTGTGAGTAAACCACTGGGTTCAGTGGCGTATGTGGTATCAGCAGCAGTTCTTCGGCAATTGCTTAGTCTGTGAATAACCAGTCTGAATAGCTTGGCTTTTAGGTTACAGAATTTCAGCTTCAATTAGTTTCATGTCCCAGTACTTTCTATAATTATCACCCATTGCTCAGACAGGCTGCCTGTTGGTGACAGCATGGTGATGCTGTTCTGATGGTTGGTGCTGGTAATGCTGTTGTGATTAGTCCAGGTTATTCACTATTTTAAGTTCTGAGAGGCAGTTTGAGATGAGCTCTGAAGGCAGGATTACATTGTCACGACCCTCTGCCTCTTTTCCTCCCACCCTATTCCAGCGATGATCTCCTTTTATGCATGTTTTTTTGTTGTAGTATAAGAAATGCCACATTTGTTTGAAATGTACTTATTTGGGAGATAAAGCTTATAATTTATTTATCTGTCAATCACTTTTCCCTAGAACCAGCTGCTTAAAAATAAGGTGGAACATCCAGGAAAGGAAAGGAGTTTCTTATAAATAAGTGGTTGTTGTTCGTTTGTTCTTTTTT
>VYZV01015407.1:223790-242388 GCA_013401275.1 Pandion haliaetus | reverse complement strand
TGTAAGAGGACTGAGTTGAATGTGTTTGGGATTGAGTCCTAATTTGTTTACCAAGTTTTGGACCAAAGCAGATTGATGCAGCAGTGACATTAAGCAGTGAAAATTGGACTAAATTTGCATAAACAGATTTGCTATGCAATTACTGGGTTTCCACAGAACAGTGATGCATAGAAAACAGGGAAGTGAGAAGCAACTGGTGATGCTAGCTAACTAATTTTCAGATGTAAATAATCCAACTGTTTCAAAATGATTTTAAAAATTAAATTACTGTGACACAAAGCACAAAAGATGACAAATCTCATTTGGAGTGTTTTGTTTGTATTTTGAGAGAAGGGCAATCTAGGGTGACATTTTGCACGCCAGGTTTTGGATCAAAACAGGTACAAACTAGTGGTGAATAAAGTGTGCATTTATGTAGCTATGTATCTTTGGTTGAAATGGAAAGTAGTTGCAGTTTATTTTGGAGTAATATGGCTTCTAAGATTGCACTAAGTTGCTTTTTTGCTTAGCTATCTATCTATTCACCAAGTTTTTTCTGGTGTTAGGACCTCATACTAGAGATTTTAGCTTACACAGCATCACCAATTCTGCCCTTTTTCCTCAACTGTGAGACTTAGGAGAGGTTGTCATTCTGCAGCAGAGTCCAAAGAGCTCAGATCTAATTGGAAAAGCAACTGAAGTTAATTACTGTATTGCATCTCATTGTAGTCCATTTAAATGGATACATGCTGTTAGAAATGGGAGAGGCAGATATTTCCTTCCAGTGCAATTTGGACATAACTCAACTGGGAAGAGGAGGATAATACAACTTTTTCAAAGAGAGATGCTGGCATTTAAGTCTCCTGGAGGAGTGAGTTTTGCCTACGCTGCTTTGAGTCAGATCCAGGGTAGTCTCTACCCACTGCTGCAAACTGGCTTGAAGCCCATGTTTTTCTGTCAGATTTGTTTATTCATTTTTATATCACCAGCTTCTACTGCTGATGGAGAAGAAAAATTATTTTTCTTCCTACAGAAATTCTGTTCCTTAGAAAATTAAGGAAAGCACATCCAGCTTTGCCTAAAAGCAGCTTACGGGAATGGCACATTTATTACTGTAATTAGTTATTTTCTTATGTAAAAGACCTGTAAGGTTTATTAAATTGGTGATCCTCTTAATGTTAAAATTCACAATGAGACTCTCAAGTGTCCTATTACGTACTAAAGTAATTGTGTACTTAGTCAGCCAAAGATAGGTTTATTTAAGGGTATAAATATTGTCCTTGTTTTTCTTCAGTGAGTGGGTGTGTGTGTTCTGTACAGCTGTGGGACAATGCAGTTAAAGCATTGCTTATATTCAGGGCTGTGAAAGGCGCAACTGGGAGAGTGAGTGTCCTGGCTTCAGATTTATTCAGTAATGTTGAAAGTGGGGAGCTCACTCATGATAGCTGCAGCATCCCTTTTCCAAGGGCAGTGCTGGAAATAACAGGAATTTGTCTGTGTGAAGAGAACATGCTCTACTCAAGTCCTACTACATAAGCCGCAGTGATGTTGGTTGGATGAATGCAGCTGCCTACGTCTGAGCCAGGGTCATCCTGAATTCCCTGTATCAAGGGGGAAATAGATACTCCTGCAACATGGTTGCTTTTGTCTTAATCTAGTTGTCTGAACTAGGTGAACTGGACCCAAAGTGCCTGTTTCTCTCTGGTGACTATACAAGTAGCCTCGGGTAGGTAACAAAGTTGTAGCTGCGTCCCTCCTGCATGTCTGGAGTTGAGTGAGATGAATCACTCCCTCTAGCGCTGTTGCTGTTAGTTAATGAATGCAGGCATGGTGGATGATTTAAATTTACTTACTGCAGCTCTGTGATGTGGTGAAGCACATGTAAATTTGACCCATGTCAAGCTAAAACGAGAGCTTCAGGGAGGGGGATAAGAAAGCTTCCCCCGTTGTTCATCCCGTACGTGGCCTGCTAGCTTGAATTGTAATCGTCTGACACTAAAGTTTTGGGGGCGAGGACCAAGTTGTTTCCATATTTTACACTGCAGTGTACAACTCTATTCTGTTATATTTAACAGCTTTTGGACTGATCACCTGTGTTCAGAGATCTTTTGGTGGACCAGCTTAGAAGCATTGGTACTGATCTGGATCAGGAAGGTCATCTGTTTACTCCTGTTATTAGAAAATGGATTTGATGTAATACTTTTTTGTTCCAGGCCTGTGAGAGAAGGAATACTGAAGTGCCTTTCTTCCTCTTGCTTGAGCATTCACTATTTTGGGCACTATTCATGGTTTTTAGTGCATTGTATAAAGCAGAAAAAAAGCTCATTCAGCGGGTCTCACCCACATCACTAATGAGCTAACTCTGGCCAACATCAGGGACCATGTTTTTCTCCTGCTGATCTTCCTGTTTGATCACTGCTGTCTTCATCAAAGCCTCACCTAAAACCCCTCATTCCTCTCGAGCTTAGGGCCTGGTACAGCACAGCAAGAGAAACACGTGGTACTGAGTGTTTGAGAGTCCCCTGTGATGGTGAATGCTACCCAAGCAGAGCTCACGGCTTATGGAAAAGCAGCTGGAGGAAGGAGAGGATGGGAAAGCATGACAGAACAAATGAAAAGAGGGAGTTTGGAGTTCTGGCCTCGATGAAGTAGATGAATTTTAGTGATTAAGGAGTTTTAATACGTTCATGCACTTAGACCAATAGCTTCAAACATCTTCTTTAAAAGCTCACCTCCCACATACAAGCGGCTCTGTCACTAACTTGATTTTTCCACTGTATGAGCTATCCAGGGCACAGATGTTAGGAAAATCAGGTACTTAATGAGGAGTCTAAGCATGGAGTTTAGAAATATATGTTAGACTCCTACATCTGAAAAATCTCCTCATTAGAAACTAGCAATAGTAACGACTAAAATACTGGATCTCGCAGTTGTTACTAAGAATTAGCAAGGCTCTGCAACATGCTTCAGGAAGAGGTAATCACATATTAGTCTGTAATCCTGAGGTTCAGTTTTCCTTGTTAAAAAGGCAGAAGTACAACTTCTAGCACATACAAAATTTCACCTGTTTTTGTACATATACGTAAAAATATGTGGGCTACTGCTTAGCAGGCAGTAGTCCGTACCATGCAGTCAAATTTTAAGTTCCTTGCTTTTTCTTTCTCTTTTGCAGGCAAGAGGTGCAGATATCCCTGACATTCCAGGGGAGTTGCCACTCCGAACTTGTGGAAGCACAGCAAGTATGAAGGTGAAGAATGTGAAAAAGTAAGAGCAGTGTTCTTTGATTTTCCTGTCTTTGCTGGGCTTCTAGTTTTGATATCTTGGGTTTTAGCTATTGTGCTGCAATACAGCTAGGGCATTCGGCAACAATTTTTGACAGTATCTTCATCAGAGCAACCAAAATCCATGTGAAACAAAGTAAGTTATAGCTAATGTAGTCTAGAACTGGGGACGTGAGAAGTTTTGTTGGCTCTCTCACCTGTTTCTGGCCATAGAAGCAAAGCTTGTTAGAGTTTTGAACGTCACTGTTACTGTATTTTTAAATTTTTGTGATTTCTTCCTGAAACGGATTAATTTAAAACAAAAAAAAACAAAACTGAAAACATACATATAAAAAAAACCTAAAGAGAAGCCCAGGCAATGTACAAATGAGAAAATTTTCCCTGCCTTGCTATGCTCTGGGAAGCTAAACCAGGACAAGTGGGTGGCCTAGATATATTTTTTTTTTTTAATTTGATATTTTTTCTCTTTTCCTTTTTTTACATTCTGTCCTGTACGTCTTCATTGGAATGGGTTTTGCACAATTTTTCTTTTTTAGGGGTATTTTTTTCTTCTCCGATCTCCCAGATTTTTTTTTCTATGGGCTTACGCTATCTTTCTCTCTCTCTCTCTCATTCTCTCTCATTCTCTCCCAGAGAATGTAAACCAACTTATGCTTGCAGCTAAGGTTTCAAACCTCTAATCTGCAAAGGGGATCAAAAGTAATCAATATTACTAGACTTGTCTTTGCTAAGAATGCTGACTTGAGGACCAGAACTCCCCAATATTGATTGATCTCTGCATTTGGATCACCTCTCTGTCACGCTCTGATGCTGTAAGGGAAATGGCTCTTTGTTCTAGTGCTGAGCAGCCAGATGCTGCATCTCACTTCCCACTTATATTCCCGTGGGAAGAGAGAGCTAGATAATGACAATCTCATTGGCTCACCACCCAAACTATCTATAGGAGTCTATAATAGCTTCAGCAGAAGCAAGAGCATGTTGCAGAGCCAGAGGATCTCCCTGTCAGCCATCATTGTAACTGGAGACACTTGGGAATAATTATGCCTCACTTTTGAATTTCAAAAAGGCGAAGGATAAATAGCGTTTGTTCTGCACCCTCAGATACATCAACCCGGGACTGATGGGCTGTGATGCCTTTCACAGGTAAAGTTCTACTTTCCTATGTGTCTCGTGTAAGGCTGTTTATTTGCACTGCAAAACTGCATTTGTAAAGGTAGAGCAGCTTGTCCCTGCACCTTTTCCTAAAAGATGTGGGCTTTGGTGTTGATGAAATGCCACACGATTCTTTAAGGATGCAATGATAAAAGCCACTTTGCAATATAGTTTTCCTTTCTCGCTCAATTCCTTTCTCCACTGTTTTGGTGCATCACATCAACAAATCCCTCTGTTCCCTTGGCTTTAGGATGAGAAAGTCGTTATTATTTTATATTGGTAACTGCATTTTATAGCAGTACTTGATGCTGAGCATCGTTTCAGTGATTTGCATCTATCTTATGGTGTGCTTTTGATGTGCTTCAGGTTATCCTTTACAAAGGGTCATTTCCCGAAGATGGCTGAATGTGCACATTTCCATTATGAAAACGTGGACTTTGGCAACATACAGGTGAGTTTCAGATTTCTTCTGTATAGAAAACATCATTGTCTTTGGCTGCCAACCGCCTCCGGTGGGGGAGTCGGTAGAGGGACCTCCACTAAGGTTTGTTTAGTTTGTTGCAAAATGTTTAGCAATAAGAAGTTAAAGCAATAGGGTGTCTTTATTTGGAATTGCTTCTGTGTACTGAGCCAAAATCTGTACTCAGTCATGTGGCCACCCCTTTGAGGCTGGAGATGGTTTTATTTCCATTGGATTTTACTGATGTCACTGTTTCAAGACTGTATCAAACATTCATTATTGAGCCATCTGTGATAACTGCATGCATATTTTTGTTTTATGTGTGTGTATCTTTAAACAATTGTGTGAGCATATTCATGTAAATATAAATAATTCAGATTTATCCATTCTCTTCACGATATCTTAGCTCTGCATTGTGCATTGCTGTGTCATCAGAATACAAGAAATTGCTAGTCAGCCTGAGGTGCATTTCTAGAAGTGTGCAGGCTTCACTCCTTTGTGATCCATCCACAGAAATATAGGGAGAAGCATTTTTCATTGAGCAGTACCAGGGAGGGCTGAGAACCAAGAATCACTGCTGGTTTCTCATAAACAGGGCACATCTTGTTCTGCGCTTAGAGAAGCAGGAATGCCTCCAGCATCTGCCAGCCTTGTAGCCAAAAAGAGGTTACAACCTTTTCATTTGTAAAACATTTCCTGTAATATAGAGTGAATTATTTACAGCCTTTCATGTTTCCGTACTTGACAGTTTTGCAAGCACAATTATGCATCTGTTTTTTCTGTCTCTGTAAAATTCCAACCGAGAAGGGGTTTGGGTCCTATTCAGAGCTCGTATCTACTGTTTTTCACGCTTAGTGGCTCTAAGTAGGTCCGTTCCACGGAGCACGGGATGTATGTGCATTGGCAGACACACATGCACACAAAGGCAGAGCAAGTTAGCCAAAATAGTGGGCTTAAGAGGGCACCAGAGCAAAGAGCTCAGTTCTTAACGAGGTCTCTGGAAGATGGGCTGCTGACACAAACAGGAGCAGTCCTCAATCTTCTGAAGCAAAACGGTGTTTCTTTATTTTCAGTTTCTGTGTACAGGAATAGTGTGACTAATCTATGTCCCTATTTGTAGTCTCCTGGTAATTTTCTGATTTGACACCACTAATTTTTCAGTCATTTTGGAGAGAAGTTTTATGTTGGAGTAGGTGTTGAGCAGGTTTGTGTACGCACAGATGTTTTTTGCATCGTGTGGTCCTCTGAGTTTTCCTTTCCATCATTCAGAGATATTCACACAGAGGTATGCACGATGTGCAAGCTAGGGAGAGATTGCAACCTTTGCACGGCACTAGTATTTAAAGCATTTTGAAGGCAAATAATTTAATTCTTTTGTGGGTTTAAGCATTTCTTGGAACGTTTTAAGGGATGGCAGGGCATCCTTGTAGGGTTGACATGCTAAGATTTTTTGTGTTTGTGAGAGAGAGAAGTAAAATCAGATAATATATTCTTTACAGTCTTCCTTCGTGTTTTTCTGCGAACAAACCTGAAGCGTGTTCTGGTGGGAAGTTTCCACAAACAGGGGCTGGTGCTGTCTAGCACTCACTTTTGTGGTGTCATTTGTGCACCTACGGCTTTCTGTGTTCCTGCTCAGTTGTCCTCCGTGTTGTGCCCTCTGGCACTAGAAGAACACCCAACTGCTGTAACCAGAGGAGTAGTCTGACTGAAAAACAGTAACTGGGGAAGGTAGCCCAGGAAGACAAAGTAGTAGTACTGGCTGTCCAGCCACGTCAGGCTCCTGATGAGCTTCTTTTCTCTCTCAGTGTCTGTGTCGCGAAGAGAATAGTGGACGACAGCAGCATGGGAGGCACTGTCATAAAAGTGTGGCTGTGTGTGTGTTGAAGGGGGTCAATTCTCTGTTTCCACCACTGCTACCTCTGAAAAAATGTATACGCTTAACTATTCATGTACCTAAAGCAAAACACGTGCTTAAATAAGGTGAATCAGGCCCTAAGTACCAGCTCTGTGCCTCTTGTCCCTTCCTTTTTCGAAGCAAGATATCTGACAGATCCCTGTGGTGTCATGACTTTTTTATACAGATAAAAATACCTTAAGAACAGAGCTTTGCTCCTGAAATACTAAAGGGTAGGACATTACAGTATTTCCTTAGAAGACCGGTATTAATGGTAAAATAAATGAAAGCTATTAATAGAACAGAAGTATTAGTTTATAGATTTTAAAATAGGTTCATATAGGGCTCATACATTTTAATCAAGTGGCATTCATTGGTGGCTCCTTTGTGATAACAAGGTAGACTGGAGAATAGCAGTAGGCTGAAGTGACTTGTAAATGACAGCTTGGCACCTAATAACGAATTACCAAGTTGCATCTGAGGCGTAGTGGGTGTAAACTCCTTTCAAAATCTATTCACTGTTAAAAATTTACATAGTAGAAATGCAGTATTATCTGGCTGTGTCAGGAATTGTGTAATGCTGTCTATTAACAGCCTGGCCAAATTTCAGATTGTTTTGTAACGTTTATGTCACTTATAATGTGGTCTCGTGGTACAATCGGTATTAATATCTTGGCATTTCACCTCATGAGATCGTTTTAAATTAACTTTCAGAGATGTTTAAAAAAGGACTTGTTCTCATCCTAGCACCGTGCTGACAAAAGTAGGTGCATTTTGGGATGCTTTTTCTCTTCAGAAATGTTCTGCTATACTGCTTTCAACGGCGATGTATTTTGACCTTATCTGTGTCTGGCCAGCAAGACACTTGTTGCATTGGCAGGAAATAGCTGGTTTACCAGGCAAAGTATTTGATGTCAAAGCTGTAGTTATAGGATAGGCTTTAAAGATTGCATCAGTGCCAGAAATTCACTGGTATTTTGCTGAAGTACCTTTACATTTATTACTGCATTTATTTTTTAAGGCTACATCATTGATTTTTAATTCTATGATGAAAAGCCAGGCTCTGCATAATAGATTTATTTTAGTCTAACACTGGATCGATGTTTAGGAGTCGTCTTAGGTGGAGCAGAACTGTGGTTCAGCCTCGCTATGGTCTATGTCTCCCAAATGAGATGTTATTAGGCTATGGCTAGATTGTGATTACTCAGCATTGGTTAGGTCGGTTCTGCAGGCTTCCTTCTCTCTTAAGCTCCACTGCCTTTCCACAGTTCTTGGCTAACGTCTGTCTGTGATGCCTCTCCTCCCTCTAGAATGTCAAAACTCAGTTCATTAATATACAAAGCAAATGTTGCTTGCATACGTATTGCTGTACAGGGCATCTTAGTGTTCAGTTAAGCACTGAAGTACGGAGTTGGAAGTAGTCAGCATCACTTCCAGGTCTTACGTTAAGGTGGAAGGGCTCATCATGCATTTAACCTCAGAAGTGCCTAAATCATCCCAATGTAACTTAAAATAAGTTCACAATCAGTTTGTAAGGCAGCTTATTAAATTTAAGCATGATTTCAGGGTGTACTAGGTGGAAAAGCTTCCTTCTAAAGGGGCACGAGTAGTTCCGGCACAGCACGGTGTACTGCAGATAGCTGGACTAACACGGGAAGAGTTGATGTGTACACGCTAAACAGTGCAGCGTCTTCCAGACACTCGTTTGAGTTGACGTTCAATGCATGAGCATGGTGCTTAGCCCAGGCTGATTTGATGGCATGTTCCAGATTTCGGGTTTTAGCTGTAGAGCTGCTCAAGGTAGCTCATTCACGTGTGATTTGAGTATCTCAGTACAGCAGGTGTGTCACGTAGCAGGCTTTTAGGGCTGGTTAATACATAGGAATTGAACTATATCAAGAAACCCCCTATGTCGCTAAGTTACACGAAGTAGAATGATCCCCACCCCCGCCATGGTGAAAATGTGATTTTACTTTACTTAGTGCTATGTGCCATTAATACAAACAGGAAAAATAGTGATTAGGCATTCCATAAATGTCTTTACTTCCTGCCAGAAATAAAGACTTTGTTCTTCACTTGAAACAATTAAGAAATTATCTTTAGTTGACTAGGTTTCTTGCATTTGACACAGATTTACCCCTTCAAACAGCACAGTCTCTGTCTCTCTGTGTTTGCATTTATGTAGCTGCCTTCTAAAAATAAAGCCCTGTCGGAACAGGATTGGATTACCGTGCATGGAAGATCCTCTCCTTATCTGTTAAGCTTTGGCATTGCAAGTGGTAGGAGCATGTTATCAGTGGTAAAGGAAGTATTTGAACCAGAATCACTTCCGCCTGGGGAGGCATCAGCTGCCAGGAATTCCTGTTACGAACTCAGCAGTATTGTTTGCTGTTTGAATGCTTTTGGCAAGCTGCAGCCTTCCAGCCAAGATGATGGGCTGCCTTTCAGTGGTGGCTGTGGTTTGCGCCTGTAATTGTATTTTCCTGATGTGTCTTAAGAGTTAGAAGCACTGAAAAGAGCAGTTCAGTTCTTCTTGTGCCTTTTGTCAGCAAAGCCTGTTGAGAAGATATTTCTCAGGACCATCTTCCTTTGGTTTGCCTTTTTTTTTTTTATTATTAATATTCCAGGGAAGGGGGTGCAGAAGGGAAGTGCTTGTGAAGGTGTCTTTTGTTAATGATACAGTAAATTTTTTTCCTGAGATGTACTGCAAAGGAAACAAAAATCACGGTAAAGCCTGACCAGATGCATTCCTCTGGAGTTAACTGGGGTAGTTTAAGATGTTTCTGCCACAGCTAAAAGCAGTCTTCTACATAGATCAACTAGAAACAACAGGAATGGAGTGCTGCTTGATCTGTGTCCGTCTCAAGTCGGACAGCTTAGCTCAAATCTCCTTCCATCAGTGATTTTAAACTAAGCCTGCTCACTGCCTTCCGTGTAGGAGGGCTTGTTCATTCCCCCAGCTCTTCTGTGGGCATGATAATTTTCAGTATCTTGGCAGTCATGAGCAGCTACAGGCTGTAATGTCTTCATTTATTCCACTCATTTGCAAAGTGTTTAAAAAGAAAAATATATTTATATTAAAAGGCGAAACGTGAAACAGCAGTCCCCCCACCCCAATCCCTTTTAAAAGATGGAAATACGTAGTAAAAATCACAAAAACTGGCCTGAATTTTGCTGTGTATTTGTGCTATGAAAGACAGTTTTGCTGGGTTTTGCTTTGTCTTTATGAATATATGAGTGGTTATGACATACATACCCATATTGCATATGAAGTGCTGCTCCTTTTTAGCCTTTCATCTCTGGATGCTGTTAATCTCCCCCCAAAATGACTTTGCTGTATTCTGATATGTTATGTTCCCCTTCTTTAGGCCAAGGCCTTTCCCTCCCGTTCCCTGTCTTTTCCATATGGTTTCTTTACTCTTGCCTTCTGAAGTGGTAGGGGGAGATGTTGCAAGGGCTGCTTTAAGGACGTGGGTATATAAAAAACAACTATGTTCATAGTGTAGGTGGAAACTGCTTCTATTAACTTAATAATTCCAGCCACAACTCCCTGAAAATTGGCACAGTCTTCTGCCAAGATCAACAGGTTTTTAAAATTTGGAGTCTCTAGGCCAAGCTTCTCGATGCCAAAAAAGTTAGGAAAATATTCGAGTAAGTTCACCTCAGTTTTTGGATTCTTCTGTTTCCCGGTCCTGCGTCCAACTTGCCACTAACTCCTCAGAAAAATTCTTCCCTGGAACAAGATCACACCTGTGTAATTCTAGCTTGCTTGGTTTTCTTCCAGTGAAATGGGGAGAAATCCAGCATGGGTTTTACAGTGGAAGGGCAACTTCAAGTATGGAGAGTATCTCTCCGTGAAACTTTGCTATTGCTGCTCGCACATTTACTACTTGTTTTACAGTTGCTGCTTGCTGTAGAGAAAGCTAAGAGCCTTATTAGTGATTAACCTTTAATGGGCATGATTCATGTAAATTGTCTACCAGTTATTAAAGCCTGCCCAAAAAAACGGCAGGATATAATTTGAAGGCTAAGCAGGTCCTTCCTCTGGCCCCGTGGTCATCATTTTGCTGAAGGCATTTGCGATCCCCTGAAAGGAGAGGGGGGATCGCTTAAGTGAGGTGGTGGGGGACATGCTCAGAGGAGTTTTTTGGTAAGGGAGAGCTGTCCATCTGTCTCTCTGTCTGTCAGTGCGCACGCTCGTGTGTATTTGGAGGTGTAATACTGAAATGTATGGGAACAGCCAGCTTCAGTCTGCTTTGGGCTTACGCTGATGTCCCCTTGTGGCTTTAGATGCTAAGTCATTCTTAAAGCATATTATATGCTTTGCTCTCTCACCTTTCTCCCTTTGACTGACAATTACCGAAATTGATAATTTATAAATGCTTATCCTCTTTTATAAAGTGAAAGGTAATTTGGCTGACATTATTCAACTGGCTGGTCATTGAATTGCCTGTCACAGAGAGGAAAGTTTTTTGCTGTTAATATTTATCTAGATTAGCTCTCTGTGTGATTCCATGTATGTTCTTTATTTTAAGCTGATCATTTAGGTGTGTAAATGCAAAGGTAGAATATAACCCACAAATAATTGTTAAAAGCTTTTTAGATTTTACCCGTTGATTCAGTTGAACTGGTAGTTCTGCTTTTTTTTTTTTTTTTTCCCTCTTCTCCTTTTGCCTTTGGATGTTTTTATGAGTTTATATAGGACAGTTCATTTCTCCACTAGGTTTGTGTCACAGGAGAACAGAACCCAGCGCAGTGTTTCTGTATCTGGGACAAAATGGCAAATCTGGGATGTTCTGTTTATGAAAGGATTTTGAGTATTTCCCCGCTTTGTGTTTTTCTTCTCTGCCTTACTAGTATGAGAAAGAAGATCACTTTGCAAATTCGGAGAAGCAGTTTTCTCAGACTTGAGTATCTTGAGATAGGTATCTTCTCCTCTTCTCTTACTCATGTGCTAAGTACTGGCAGGCCAAAATGGTTTCAGGGAAATCTGTGCATACTTGGCTCTTCTTTGCAACTGGGGACTTGTGGCACTCCATTTGGAAATGTTGACTTCCTGCAGGAATCCAGCTTATTTTTTCTTCCCCTGGATTTAACACTGAAAATATAGCAAACTTGTTTGTGGATTTTTAGTCTTTATTGGTGCATAGTGGCTATTTGATGGCATGAGTAAATCTTAAAAGTGACTGTAATAAGCCCAGCTGTTAACTTTAGCATTGACCTCCTGCTGTTTGCCACCATTATAAATCATCTTTAGCAGCGTGTCACAGAAATGTATAAAAATTGTTTTAATTAGGAACTGGAACAGAGTTGTGTTGGAAAATTTTTCTTCCCTGAGGTTTAATGACCTGAAAAAAACACAAAGATGTATTACATGTGTAATTAAAATATATTAAAAATGTGAAAAGAATCCGTGGGCTCCAGAAAAATAATCCCTGTTTCACTAGTGTTTCATAGTTTGGAAGAGGATTAAAACCCTTATGTTTTTGTATATAGTAAGCCATACTCTTAACAGGAATGGTGTTAAAATGCAGCATAATATTGTACTCATAGATCTGCAAGCATGCCAAGCTGGTGTGATTTTAATAACTAACAAGCTTCATGTTGATATGATCCCTGAGATTTACAGAAGCAGGGGTGTGTTTTTATTCTCCAGTGGAGGTTTGTCATGCCAGTGGATGTATTAGCTGTTAAACCAAACATCATTGGAACATTTACATTTTGTGTTTACTGTACCTGCTTACAAAAAGGGTAGTTTGTTTAGTTTGTGCTTATGTGCCAGAATTTTGAGGTTTGATGACAGAGTTGACAGCTCAGGAGTAGCAAGTTAGGCTGCAGGTTTTTGAACTGTTCATTCATTAGCTTAGCTTTCCAATGGTGTGTGTGTACCTTTGTCCTGTAGTTATAAATGTTTTCATTCACTTCCTGGTGAAGAAGTACAGATACGGTATAATCTGATCTTGCACAATCTGTATTCCTGACTGTCTTGGCCTTGAGATCTCTTGCTGGTTAAGGTGTGTTGGTTTGAGCAGACCAGATACACTCAATCTGTCTTGCCAGGTATGCTCTCTATCCTGGAACCCTGCAGAGACCATTTACTTGTGATGGTTGCGTGATCTGGTTTCCAGGTAGTTTCCAGTCTTTGAAAATCAGCACTGCTTTCCCATTTGCTTCACTCGGTAATATAATCTCACGCAAGGACATGTGGTGTGAACTCAAAGATTGTTCTCTCATTATAAAATGAGGGAAGAGTTGTCTTTGAGTAGTCAGGAGGCAGCTTGTCGCTGCGCTCATACTATGATAATTTATCCTACAAGGCAAGAAAGTGCGGAGGAAAGCACTTGAACTAATGGTATTTATATGCTACATGTGAAAATGTTTGCTGTACTGTGAAAGGATTCTTAATGCAGTATGTGTAGCTGCAGGTGTGTCAGAGAGGGTGTTTCTAGATCTGCTACGCTCAGACCCAAGTTTTGCTGTTTGTTTTACTTGCAACAGAGAGATTTGTGCAGAAGATTTCCTGTGAATCTAAACTTTCCCAAGGGTCTGGATTCAGACAGATTTTTAGTTTAAAAGGGGAGGCATACACACCAACACGTATTCTCACCCCCACAAGCTATTATAATGTCTAGAAGGCATTTGAACGTGTTTGTAGACTTTGATGGTTTTGTTATTTTATCCCTTGCTGTGGTGTGTGAGCAGAAGATGGAGGCTTCTGCTTCCATGTCCTGCAGGCAAGGCTCTGACCTTTGGCTCTCCTGGGGGTCCATACCAAAAAGCTCTCTGATCTCCGCTGAGGATTCCAAAGATATCAATTACTTATTTCCTCTGACGCTTCATTTCTCGCCATTTTGTCCACAGAACCTGCAAATTCAGGTTGCTGTCTTCCTGGTAAAGCAGTATAAAATCGCATGCTTCCATTAATGTCGTGTGGATGTATGGTTGTGTTTTTTTAAAAGAAAACTTACATGAAGAAGCATGTGGTGCTCTCACTGCCTCTTTAGGACTCTCTCTCCTAAAGTATAATTTCTTTTATCTCTCTTGAAACTAACTGAACTGAAGCCCCAGTAAAATGTTTTTCTGGACTATCAGGGATTGGTTTGTGAGTTGCAGTCAGAGCTGACACCTCTGACTACAGAGTGAGCTTTTGGCACTGTCACACTCAGAATTATGTCAGTAATAATTTAGAGGGAAGACTGTTGCTTAATAGATACCCATCAATCCAGTATTATAACAAGTTGGAAATAAAAATAAATAGTGCCATATACTTTATGTATGTTCAGGATCCTTGAACCTGTCTTTAAAATTAATTCTAGTCTATTGGAAGACTGCTGAAGCTTATAAATACAGTTATAAAACAAATTGCTTACTAGAAAAGTCTCACTTTTGGGGTAGGTGGTGTTGTCTGGTCCTGCCAACTTATGTTTATATACTAACAAAAATTCTTTTAAGTTACCTTGAAATTCACTGCAGCTGTATAATTGATCTTTATGGTGCTTGAGCATTAACCTTATTTATTGCAAGTTTGACATGTCAAAACATTCAGGCTTTAAAATAACTGATTTTGGACCAAGTTCCCATTTACCAGCTTGAAGTAGTTCAAAAAACCAAAACAACTTCTGTTATTTTTACAGCGTGGGTCCAGGAATTTACTTTGAAAGGCTGGTAAATTATTTAACGTTTCTTTATCTGCTAAGTCCTGCAATAATTATAGGTGTAGCAATCCCGGGATGGGCAGGGAACCCGCTGGGAGCTGGAGCCTTGGGGTAGAAAGGATTTGCAGGAAAGAAAGGGAAGTGTCATATCAGGACGAGGGTGCTGCCTTGCTAAGGCGAGGGAAGCTCAGGGTTGTTCAGGCGTAGTGAAGGTGTGAGTCCCCTTCCATGCACCTTCTCTTGTGGCTTAAGGTTTGATTTAGTCTCGTGCTTTGCCATTTGTTTTAAAACTAAATAAAAGCTAGATGGAGTTTGGAAACTCTTTTTGGAGAAGTGAGCTCTTAGGCTAGTGCGTACGGTTTGAATTATTAATGCATTTTAGCAGTAACGCTAGAGCTGTGATGTGCACTTTGAATACACCCTGGACAAGCTGTGTTGGTTTTATTTCCCCTGGTACATGGTCCCTGCATTTCTTTGAACTCTTTTAAGCCTCCTTGTATCCCTTAATTTCTAGCTACTTTAAACTAAGTGGAGTTCAAAGTAAGCAGAAGATGTTTTTAGCACAGTCAAGCTCTTGTCCTGGAGTACTGCTTTCCTCTCGCAACTGGCTTTAATTTTTCGTGCCTATCTAATGTCATAAAGGTGCACAACTTGGGCCATTCATCAGCTCTCTTAGAGACAGTCTGGAAAATAATGTTCCAGTTTTCTCATTTATGATTTTAAGATAAACAAGGGGAGAGGGAAGGCTTGGATTTTTAACAACAAAATGTTCACATACTTTTACCGTTCTTTGTTATGTATCATATGGATGAATGTTTTATTTTCCCATTGAAAAACAATTAAGATGTGGATGATGTATTATGTTTTCTTTTAAGATTATGTGTGTATGCATTTTGCAAGTTGCTATGATCAGATTAAGGATAAAACAGCCTGTGTAAAACAAGCTATGTCTGCAGCGGTAGCAATAATACTGAATCTTATTGCTACCATAACATGCTCTTGAATTAAAAAGAAGACTGGACTACAGCGTGGGTTTCACATAGGCCCTGTGCTGTGAGGTACGTACGCTGCGTGTGCACACTTCAGCGTTCCACAGACAGAAGTTCATTCACGTTTAAATGTGCTCGGTTCTATGGCTGAGGACAGTTTGAGTTATGGAAAGGCCTCTAGCATTTTACATCTTGTGCATGCTCATTTAGATGAGTTACTGCATCAGTGCTTGCTGTAGAGGAGTGTTTATTCTACACAGAATTGTTGGCAATTCATTGTTTTCTTTTGGAGACTAGTAAGTTATTAGTACAAAACTTAATTGAAATACCAATATAAGAAAGCAAAATAAGAATTGAAATTTTGCATTTGTCCACAATATGGAGCTGCTTGGGGGCCTCTTCTGGAAGTGTTCTGCTTTTTGCTGTCGTGTAAAGTAGTGCTTTCCTGTGTGAGGTCCCCAATTTGTCATTGTAACCACTAATCACGTGCCTAGTGACTTAAGGACTTGGCTATTTAGCTTGAGTTATTGAGCATTGTTTCACCTGCCCAGAGAGGAACGGAGTCATACTCATTGCTGTGACAGCAGTGTCAGCCCCGGGTGACTTCAGGGGTGCTACATCAGATTGGTAATAGTTGAATCCTAAAGACCCCTTTCCCTTGAAGCCTGCAGAAATTTGGACCGAGTGAAGGCTGCAGATTTATACCTCTCTGTGGAGAACAAGTGTGTCAGGAACAAGGTTCTTAGGACCTTCCAAAGAGTACGTTACACACTGGCAGGATTATACTAAAATGTATTTACTTTGGAGAGTGCAATTAAATGCTTAAAAACTAAAAGCCCAACTCTGTGATTCCAGTGAGAAGTTCTCAGGTGGAGTCTGCAGGGTGTAGACCTGTTTCCAGTGTGACCTGAGTTGTTCAAATCCCACCTTCCCTGAACTGTCATCTGGAAAATTTAAAGGTTAAAATATTATTTTCAGATCTTTACTATTTTATCTTCTGTCTCTGGCATCTTAGCAGAATTTTCTAAATTAAAAATGGAAACAGACTTTCAGATCTGCCTGTGACCCTTTATGCAGTTTGTCTATATTTTTAACTCTTGAAGTCCATACTCTGGAGACAATCAGTTAAGGTTTTGACAAGCTGATCAAAAAAGCAAGACACTATTGATGAACTACTTCACAAAAGTCATCCTATTTATTAAGCCTTTCCAAGATTTTTTCTTTAATACCGTGAATTTAAGGCAGGCAAACAATGGGGTGTACTGTGTTCTGGAAAATACAGTTTCATGTTTTCCAGTTGGCCTTTCTGTGTCTGAGTTTGCAATACCACTGGAAAAAAACCAATGTTAATGAAGTGCTCACGGTCTCGAGTGACACGAAATGTCAAAGGTTGGATGGCACACTGCTGTTGTGCTTCATGATACAGTCTATTTACGTGATCGCATGCTATTTTTCAATTGGTACTGTTCTGTGCAATTCCTCGCCTGCCTGCCTGATCTCTGAGGTGTCTTGGTAGTGCTGGAGGCAACCTCAGGACATGAGGAGAATATTTCTATTATTTTTCTGGCACCCCTCTCCTTACTCAAGAAGACTGTCTGTTTGTCCTCACTGACTAGCTGTAAGTAAGCCCTTACTAGGGCTTATTTAGTGAACTAACAGCTTCACTTCTAGTCAAAATTTAGCAGGAATCCATCTTTAGCATCTAGTGACTGGTGAGACTCAGAAAAGCTCTTAAAAAGCAACCTCCCTTTTGGGTTTTTGGTAGTCATAAGGTTGCAGTTAATATTTAAGAGCATGGGATGCTTTTCAGTGCAATGTAATGAGTTTGATTTTCCTGGACTGACAGCTCCAGTCTTTTCTGAGATAATGTCTTTAAGAAATAATATCACTGAATTATAGAATTGGATTAAAAATTGTGGGAATTTCAAAATAAGTTTCACTTCTCATAAGGAATTTTTCTGTGCAAGCCTTTAAGTGTACAAGTACCTTCAAGCCTTTCTCAAAAAGAGTGAAGAAACTTGTTTGTTTAAAGAAACTTGAGTTTCTCACGTAATTGCTTAAGACTTAAGGTTTCAACATGATTGCTTCAATCTTTTTTTCCAAGTCATTTATTTTCAGAACTGAAAATTGGTGACAGTGGTGTCAACTATTTCATTCTTAATGGCTGCATTATAGCAGCTTTGTGTGTGCCGAGTAGTGCCTTTCACCAGAGTTATTGAAGCTGGAACCTTATATATCAACCTTTAGGCAATTTCTGAGTGTGGGTTATGGAGGCCTCAGGTGAAACATCTGATTTTTAGTCTCTTAGAGATTTTCCTCATTAATTTGGTTGAGATAAAACTAAAACAACCTGTTCATTTTAGGGCTTCAGGGTCTGTTGCTGGAATAATGGTATGTACGTATTGGTACCAGTATGGACCCCTATCAAGGTTTTAGCATCTCTGGTTTGGTAGGAAGAATGTTAATACTACTAATAAAAACATTAATCCTGTTTTCACTATCAGAATTGATAGATCCTGGAAGTTTCCCAGGATGTGGCAGAAATGGGCCTTGTCTCTGTCGTTTGTCTTCCTCCTCTTCAGTAGCCCCATCCCCAATTCTTCTGCAGCATTATCATCATTGCTGTACCTGCGCTAGTGGGCATGAGTGTAACCACATGGTTGTATTCCGGAAAACTTCTTTCATGGGTTGAGGATAATTTCTTTAAATCACTTAACTCCTGTAAATGTAATTGAATGTTTTAATCATAAATACACTCAGTCCTTCCTACACAAGGTCTAATTGTGTCATGTAGCCATTTGATTATAGCATAATGTAAAATCTCTTATAAAAACATCGTATGTGTGTGGGAGAGAGAGCTTTTACAGTGCCNAGTCAGTTACCTGTCACCTGTATTCTGAATTCTGTATGCTAGTGTGAGTTGTACATTGCCTAAAGCCTGCAGATACTTTGGGACACCCCTTTTTTTCAAAGCAAAAGCAGTTGGCAATACTAGAGAAGTTGTAGAGGGCACAGCATTGTCCCTCCGCATTCTTGCTGGTGAATCATGACATGGGAAGACACTCGCTGGAGCTGTAAGAACACAGGATGGGTATGTGAGTAGCGGAAGATGGGAACTGTGCGTATGCATGTGTTTGTGCACATGAAGAGCAGGAGAGATGCAATAAATACAAGCATTGTGTATCCCC
>VYZV01015407.1:148217-223753 GCA_013401275.1 Pandion haliaetus | reverse complement strand
TGGTGTTAAAGCCAGATATTTTTAGTCTGGCTGAAGTTTTTATGCAACACCTGACTAAGGGGGGAAGGTTTTGTTTTTACTCCTAGAAAAAATTTTGGTTTTAGAAAATCAGTTTGACCATGTATCTCTTCTGCTCATTTTCCAGCCCCCCTCTCCCAGAAGGGAGTAGCTGAGGGGAAATGCTTCCATCTAGTCTATTCCATGCTTTAGCACTTGCTCAAATGTTTGTATGAAAATGCATGTGGTGATATAAAACATATGTCAGTTTTGCACTGTGCCTCTGAACCCAGCTGTGGAACAGGGACTTTCATTTTCTTTTGTTTTAAAAAAATGGAGGGGGGAGGGGGATTTGAGATGTGACATTTTAAAACGTTCTTTCTCATACGTGTACGGGCATGCACGCGTGTGTTAAATTGTGCTTGCACCTCCCCCCCCCCCGCCGAATTTTGGCNNNACCTCCCCCCCCCCAGCTGAAGTTTGGCAAAGTAAACAGCAAGTAGCTAAAGGTCATAGGCTGTATCTGAAAGCACTGGGAGTCCTATAGCTCTGTGCTGTGTCTTTATTAAATTAAAATGCTTTCAGTGGTCAGTTTAGTCATAGACTAAGCTTTATGTAAAACTGGGGGATGTAGGCATAGCTAAAAGCCAAAAATGCTGGGTTTCACACAGCCTGATTTGTAAAGATGAGTGGTTGTTGATCTTTGCCACTTCGGGGGTCATGGGAGGAAATGGAGTAAGCTTCCCCTCAGCTTTTATCACTTCCTCCTGCCAACTAAGGGGAGATTATTTTCCTTCATTTGCTGCTCCTCTTGTCAGCAATAGAAGTTGGTATTTAGCCAGATAATAAATAATGCTTTTCCTGGGGAAGGAGTTCTCTGATGTGGTTGTAGTAACACTGATTTCCCACCCTCACTGCTTTCTGTCTTGAGCCTAGTCCTGCAAATTCTTGCTCAGAAAGATGTGCTTTGCATATATGTGATGTGCAAAGCTTGTTTGCTTTTGCTTACAGTCTGTTTCTGAAGCTTTTAAAAAAGTTTTAATGGTGGCTGCTTATCTACTGAATGCTGACAGATTCATTCATCTTTGTTGTAGAAGGTTTTTGAAGACCCTGCAGACCAGACTTGCAGTGGAAGTATATACTTGTGCAAATTGGGTCAGCATTATTTATTCTCATTTATATTTGCAAAGGTAGACTTTGTCATCTTGTTGAGCTTATTCTAATTATCCAAGTCTAGAAGGGTGCTGTATACCTGCAGGCAATAGCTTGAAGAATATGGATCCCTCTAGACTTGCTGACAGAGAGGTAAAATGGGGAGTGTGGAGCAAAGGCCAGGTTTTCCAGTGCTGCTGGAAGGTAACAGTGACTGATTTGAAATCAGACTTCAGGAACACATCAGGATAAGCTGAAATGCTTCCTGAACCTCTGGAATTACTGGACAGATGGGTCTGTGGAAAGGATGATATTAGGAGGAGATTGTGTATCACCTACGGGTAGCATTGTTTTGCAGTTTCCTGAGTGCTGGTTTTGCTTCCTTTAACCTTCCTTTCTTGCTGAGCAGCAGGTCGTGCTTATTAAAATGGGTAGGAGTTGGGGCTGCATGCCAGTAGAACTGCTTACATAAAAGCCAGGAGGTACAGTTCCTAGTGAGATTTCAGATTTATTCATGTCCGGCACCTCCAAATATGGTACAACCAGGCTACTGCCTTCAAGGCTCTTCAGGGTATGTTTGTTTTTCCCTTGTGTGCATTATTAAGTTTTGTTTACTGCATTGCTCCTGGGAGCTTTGCTCCTTGTTACTGGTTCTCCATAAATGCAAAATAAGAAATGTTACTCAGCACAGCACAGTTCTTGATTGGGCCTGTGCATTAAAAATAACACGAATACCTGTCTTTGGATGACACGAAGGTGAGAAATCATAGCATAAACATATCTGCACTCTGAGTAAGAAAAGGTGCTTAGAAAATGTGACAGTGAGACAGGATCAATGACTACCTTAAGCAAATTAAGCTGCTCATTGCCATTGATACTCATCCCCCCATCAAAAATAGTGGGGGGGAGGGGGGAAGGTTGTTGTTCTTTCTCCTCCCCTGGAATTCCTGCTGATATTTCGGGTATATGAGGCATTTTTTCCAGTGACTTTGATTCTTATCAGAGTGGAAAAAAAAAGTTAATATTGATTTAGTGGGGGAGAAAACAGAAAAAGTGAGTAAGAGACTAATAGCCTGGAATGACAGGACTATATCAATTTTCAGTTCTCTCAGAGGAATAATATGCTTGTTTCCAGCAAATGGAAAAGTAGACTATGACTAAAACTGTCACTGACCTCCCACAGAATTTAATGGATTTTGGAGCTCAGAGAAGAAAAGGCAGTCATAACTAACTCAGTGATTTTAATGCACTTTCCTTGAAAGTCAGCAGTTTTATGAAATGCCGTATGCAGGAAGATAAAAAGTATATATATCTTATATAGCTGTAAAAAAATTTATGTTCACTGGCTAAGTCTTTTTTTGACTATGGATGAATGCATTTCTCAATAAGCTTAAACAACATATTTTATGTTCTAGGTGGTTTATATCCTTAACATATGTTGCCAGCATATAAAACGAGCCTGTTTAAAAATGATGGACGAAAACTGTAAAGCAATCTCATTCTTGGCCCATTCAAGTGGCTTTTCTGTCTAAGTAGTTCCTGAATGGGTCAACTATAAAAATGATCCCTTTTGTGCACGTTGATTGGCAATGGCCAAAGTAAGTATCCTGCTTTGTCCAGGGGTAGACAGTGAAAGAAAGGATGCTTTGTTTTGTGGCAAAGCCACTTTTCTTTTAAATAAATAAATAAACCAGCTCTTTTAATTTAACTGCCTCTTTGTTTTTGCCCGAAGCCACCAAGTGCTGGTTCCTCTTCCAGAGCTGTCTCCATTGTTCTGCCACTGTAAATATTCACACAGTTGTGCTGAGCCTTAACTTTCATGAAGGAGTGGGACTGCGCGAGCAGGAAGATAATTTTGCTGGTGTTTTCCTTTGGAACCAGAATGGGTGCCTAATCCCTGCGATACGTTGTAGTGCATTGCCATCTAGTGTGCAAAGCGCTATCAGGCTTCTCGTACTCTGGAAATTCATGACAGCGGTGGTCTTCCCTGTGCATCTAATTCCAAGCTACTTCAAACGGTTGCATCCACGCCTGGAGCACAAGTCTGATGAGGAGCGGCTGAGGGAACTGGGGTTGTTTAGCCTGGAGAAAAGGAGGCTGAGGGGAGACCTTACCGCTCTCTACAACTACCTGAGAGCTCTGAGGTTGTAGCGAGGTGGGTGCTGGTCTCTTCTGTCGGGTGGCTGGTGATAGGACAAGAGGAAATGGCCTCAAGTGGTGCCAGGGGAGGTTTAGATTGGATATAAGGAAAAATTTCTTTACTGAAAGGGTTGTCAGGCATTGGAAGGGGCTGCCCAGGGAAGCGGTTGAGTCACCATCCCTGGAGGTATTCAAAAAGCCTGTAGACAAGGCACTTCAGGACATGGTTTAGTGGGCATGGTTGACGGTTGGACTCAATGATCTTAAAGGTCTTTTCCAACCTAAAAGATTCTATGATTCTATCTTTTGGTGGAGATGGTTGTAATAAAATTTTAGCATCGTGAACTTCTGATTTTCAAAATTCCCATCTTGCTTGGGATTTTTTTGAGTGAGGATGGGCTGAGGAGTAGAAGAGGACAGGAGAAACAGTGATAATTTGCCCAGCCTGAGGAGGAGGTTTCTGTGGTTGTGGGCTGATTTTGTATCATTTATGTGTGTGTCAGAAATTAGTTTCTGCGGTTTAGAGCCTGTCCAGTGGTTGGTAGGTGTTTATATCCAGTTTGTTCTTACCGTTGTGCTTTCATGGCTTATGAAATACAGTTATGAACTCATGCTGAGTTCAAATCCCTAACCTTACCAAATTGGAGGGCATTTGAATTTGACTTTGCTGTTCTTTGGACACGTTATCAAATAGATTCGGTGCAGGAGAAACATTACTTCATCGCTCACACTGTCTTCATTTGTACTTTGATCTGTTAGCTGTCTCTTTTAAATTCCGCACATGGTAGAATATAGTTTTTCCTGTCAGTAGGACAGAAGAATCTTTCCCTCTTTTGGTCTGAAAAGTGTGTGATGTGAGTGATAGGGTTGCAAACTTTCTTCCTTTTCCGACACCGTTTTTGGTATTGATATCCAGATGTGATAGCCAGAATGTTTAATTCTAAAAACTGCCAGGAGGGGGGCTGTGTCTCTCCAGGTAGTGACTAGACCTCAGCATGGCAAAGGCTGCCAGGGAGGATTCATTTCTGAATAATCTCATTTTGGTTTCATTTAATTGTGAAATCAGACTTTAATAGGGTGTGAAATGGAAAGAGAGAGAGGTAACACCAGATGCCTTTATTTACATGTGTTATCAACACAGACCCAAACAACAACAGCAAATTAAACCACAGCCATTTGTAGAGTTTGAAATGCTTCACATTTGGCTGGGAACTTTGAAAAATGTGCTACTTTGCAGACAGGTGGAAGGTCAGTAGTGCTTTTTTTTTTTAAAAAGGTACCAAACAACCTATTGGAACCCTGAAGTTGCTGTATTTCAGAAATACCAAATGTGGCCATGGAAACCCGTAATTACGTTGAATTAGCTTTGCTTTGAATGGTACCGTGGAAGATATTTACTTTTCCCTTTTTGAGCACAGCCTGTGGTGTAACGAATAACACACAAGAGCGGGCATGTGTACTTTGTATATCAAAGTGCCTATTTCCAAATGTCTGGTATTATATTCACCAGGGTCAATTAGCTAGTGACTAAAGGTGGTTTCCTTTGGAGACAGACTGGGTTTTTCTTTTTGGCTGCTAGTTCTGAAATGGTAGGCATCTCAATTTTATGGGAATTTGCGTCGGAAGCAAAGTTTGGTTTGCAGCCAGAAAGATTTTTTGGTTAACTGTTTAATTCAGTTCAGTGGGGTGAGGGGGAGAACAAATACCTGATGTTGATTGTGCTGTCCATAGTAGTAAGAGTTTTGTCTCTGGCAAAACTCATTATGTCACTTCTGGCTAATTCTCTTTATTGTTCAACAGAGCAATTTGGTTTGGGTTTCTGGGGAACTTGTGGAATTTGATGGTGTTGCTTGGGGATGGGGTTTGTTGGAATGAGGAAGATGATTTCTCTAGGAAAGAGTTGAGGCAGGTTCAAGGAAACTTTTTGCGTTATTTCTCTGGAGAAGTGTACAATGGAGAGATGAACATGATGGTTTGTATGGCATGTTGACTGCTATGCTCACCAGAAAGTAGATTTTACACCTGCCTGGTGCCAGGCATAGAGATTCTGCCTGTGACAAGAGGGGCAATATTTCTCTGATTGTAGGTGTGCAGTAAAAAGAAAAAAGCAGTTGTCTTAGAAGCACTGTTTCTTCTGGGCGTGAAACGTGTTAATCCTTTTTTGGAACACTGCTTGTAAAAACAGGCATCTGATGCAGATTGCCTTTAAGAGTAAAAGCAGCCTCCCTAGCATCAGCTCACGTGATTTACTCATTCATTCCGTGAATGGTTTCCCCCACCTCCCAAACTCTCCCAGCTATGGCCATTGCTCATCACTGATTCCAGTAGTACCCACATTACCAAGGAAATGAAAGAGCAGAGCCCTTGCCTGAGAATTGACTGTACTTAATACATGCACTTGGATGCTTTCTCCACGTCACTGCTCCTTGCCTTTTGCCCTCTCTTGATGCACTACAGGTCATTGCAGACTGCAGAGATCCCCAGCTCTGTCTGTGGTCGGGAACAGGAGGGTTCAGCAAAATAACCTGTTAAAAGGAGCGGAAGATGGGGACAAGGAGAGTTGTGGTTACGTGGTGTAGGGCTCTGTGCATACTCTTGGGGATGCGTACCTCAATAGAGCAGGCAGGTTGTAAAGAGTTGTTCTTTAGCGTTCCTCTAGAGATGTGTGTAAACCTGAGAGGTAGTTGAGTTTGTTTCAGTATCAGTACTCTCCATTAAAAACACAGATTTGCTGTACTACCATATGTCAAATCCTGCTGTTGTTTCTTATAAAACAGAAAATTATTTTGGAGTTTGAAATACAACGAGGCTTCTTATCTACGTCCTTGGCTCATGCAGATGAGAATTGAATGTTGTTCTTTGTAAGGATGCAAGCAATGATTTCATTTAATAAAGTCAATTTAGAGAATAGTTAAAATTGTAGCTGGTTCAAATGTGATTTGTCAGTTGTGGGAATAAGAACTTTTTTGGTTACCTGCTGGTGTCTCTTTTCCCTCTTAGGCAGAAATTAGCTATCTGGTAGGAATAATGTGAGCAAGTAGCGTAACTAGTTAGAAGAGGGAGCAAAATTTATAATCGGGCTTGTCTTACGCTGGTAAGATCCGTTTCAGCTCCATGTACTTACGAATAATATATGCTACTAGTTAGCAAAATACAGGCGAATCTATGGTACAGACCACCATTCAGACATTCCTCCCTTGCCTTTTACAGGTCATTTCAGGATGCTATTTGCCTTAGCAAATACGCTTCCGTCCTCAGAAGAGATTTTCTTCATTGTCACTTTCTATAATCTCTTTGTGCCAATGACAAGCCAGTCTACACATCATTAGCAACACCAATTCTGTGTCAGGAATTGCTTTCTAATTTTATCAGAGAAGACCAGGTGCAAGAGGGAATTGGGAATCAGCTTTCAGATGGGCTTGAGGGGTGGTAAAGGGAGGACTTGGAAGGCTACTGCTTACTGCTTCCTGCTTACTACCCTGTTTTGCACAAAATAAGGCTGCTTTTGGGGTGGCTTAGGCTATATAATTTAAAGGCACCGACTTCCTTCATTTCCCAATGTTTGTTTTCCTCCTGCCATTACAGCACCCCATAGCCTCATTTACTTAGGTGTATGAGAAGCAATCTTGTAAATTTTCCCAACTTGTCATACCTGAAAATACAGCAGCCAGTGGCACCTTCTGATAAGTTTTCCAGTGTAACAGTTAAGAGGACACTTTAATGGAAAGGAATTTTTGAAGGTTTGGGAGAAGTAGTGTAGGGAAGTGGGTGGGAAAGAAATTTCAGTTTCTTTTTAACAATGCTAATTTTCAATTTTTTAAACAACTTGCATGGACCATCACAAATTCTCTAGGGTATTTTCAGAGCTAAAAGAACAAAAGAGAAACTTTTAACAGGGGGAAATCGCTATCAGCTGATGAAGAAGGCTTTAAAAGTGTATGTTCCTATATTACGCTGTACTATATTGTACATGTGTGAGAAATGAAAACCGATCAATTGTCTTTACAGTCAGGTGAAGATGCTTTTCAGGCATCAAGGATGTATGTGTTACACTACTACATAAGATATGGACGAGCGGGCATGTAAAATAGATTAAAGTTTGTTGTCAGAGTAGGCAGCAAACAGGGAAAATTGGGAGAATTGCACATGGGCAGGAGAACGGGTATCAGGACTGGAATGAGCATAGTTCTCTGTCACCTCACTGCATCTTAGACTCCACTTGTTAGAGAAATAAATATGAAAAGCATGCAAGAAGAGACTGTTTAACATCTGTACTCTGCCGAGTTAGAATTAAAGTGTGAACTTATGGGGAATTCCTAATGTGTGATGTTAATGGAACAAGCCACTATGCTAACACCACTAGATGCTTATGTGATCATTTGCTGTCATTTTTTTGTGCTGGCCAGTCCATCTCTGAGACCGACAGTAACATCCCAAGCAAAGTAGCTACTACAAACAGAGCACCATCTAGAGTAAAATAAAAAAGAAATTAAATACAAGACAGACATCTGACATATTCAGGGTAAAAGCTCTTACTGGCTCTTGAAAGATGAAGGCACTGGCAGTAACCTGCAGCTTCTGAGTCTTGTATGTTCTACAACTTCCCTGAGTTGGACTGCAAAATTAAACTAGAATTTGGCCAGGGAGCTCTTTGGGCAAACATTGTAATAAAGGCATGAGGTTGTGCTAAGAAACTGTCAGAGATTAAGATTTCTATTTTAACCTGTGAGTTCAGAAACATAGATGTGAGAAGATAATTGTGTTCCCTCCTTTCAACGGTAAAATAACTGCCAGGCAAGGGTAGACTGGCTATAATTAGAACCACCTACATGGTCAGTAATTTGCAAAATGCTTCTTTCTGAATAGAAATGACTAGACCTTGATATCCTGGACTAGCAGAAGTGCTGTGAAATTGCAGTAGCAGTATTACATGGTGTGGTGTTCATTAGAACTAATAGTTCTTTGAATGGTTAAATTACCATGCACACTTAAAATTGAACCCAAAATTTTGGGCTGAGGGGAAGAGGTGCTCTTCTTGTTAGAGGTTATCGGTGCTCAGGTGCTGAATGATGAAATCCTGCCAGTAAATAAATGATCTGCAAAATTTGATTCTGCAGATGCCTAAGTATCATTCGTTCTACGGTCATAGTTCGGACCCCTTGTACGAGCTAACATATTTAGCCTGGTAACTGAACAGGGAAGATTTTGACAGCAAACTTTTCATCATTTAAATACTTGTTTTCTTTGGGGAATACGTACAGTGAACAGAGAACCGTTGTACCTAAGCATTAGGGCACACATCCTGCATTGATTTGCAGTTTGCACAGCACCAGGGACTGGAGAGGAATTTCATGGAGCTTTAGCTCTGAGTGGTTTGATACCAGTGGAAAAGAACGACTGATGAGGAATCAGCTTGCCTTAAACTGTGCTGCGTTTCAGGCATGTGATGGCAGTTTGCTGTCATTTTTTTTCTTTTTTTTTTTTTCTTTTGAGCTGTAGCAGCAGACTTCTATGCTGCGCCTGAACACAATCCCTGCATGCATTCCCTCCCTCTCTGTTTCTCTTGGCTCTTGTTAAACTCTACGGCTTGTCTTGTGGGACCTTTCCAATGAGAGAGCGAGCGAGAGAGAAAGGAACACCACTGATTTCTCTACAGTGCAAATTGAGCATGAAATGGGCAGCGTGGAAACGGCTAACAGGGCTATGGAGGCAGATCTTAAATGCTATTCATAGGCACGTTCATCTGAAGAAGCAGCGGCACCAGGAAGAGAGGAGAGTGAGTGAACTGAATGTGGGGAGTTTAATTTGATTTTGCTAGCCTGGAGTTCTTGCCTTTCGGAGCTGATGCCTAGAAGGTTTTTTCAATTAGCTGCTGGGAAGCTACGGAGAGACCTGGAACTGTTAGGCCTTGGCTAGGGATCCCTTCCATGGAAAGAATAGATCATTGTAGCAGGGGTAAGTAGTGCACAGCCTTTCAGAGATCCTCTATCCTAGATATAAGATCCTTTTTGTTTACTGGCACAATATGATAATAACGGTAAAATAAAAACAGCTGGAAGAACGCCTTAAGGATGGCACCAAATGCTAATATGGCATCAAAGAATGATTCAGATTACAATTTAAGAGGCAGTGTTTTCTTTGCAGAATGATCAGAAGTAGTTTAAAGGGGGAGTTTATTGCATTTTTGTGTAGCTTGTCTTACATCACAGGTTTTAAGGCTCAGGATAATGCAAACTGTGGCTCCCCTTCCAGAGATTAACCTGTGGCCTTTTGGAAGATTTTTTTTGCCCCGAGGAAGTCAGTCTGAAAGCCATATTAATGAGGTATAAGGAATTAACTGGGAGTGGGGCTGGGGAACATCCCAGCAGTGGTTTCCTACCTCAACAGAAGTGAATCGCTGTTCAGATACATGTTTTTAAACTTCTAGTGCATCTTCTACTAATTAGAGAAATGAGGGGCCAGTAAAAAAAGGAGTGTATGGCATTTGATGGTGCTAGATGTGTTCCAAACTGTTGCTAATAATGCCTAGAACACTTCCTTTGTTACAAGGGTAGGATTAGCAAAGGTTTCGTTTTAAAATGAGAAGACTCTATATCCGATTTCCTTTTCTTTGATCTTTCATGCATCTTTCTTCAAAAATAATCCTTGCAATATAAAGTAATATCTGTTGATAAAGAGAATGCATATTGGCTCTGAACTTTTATCTGGATAATTTTGTAAACCTTTATTATGTGCTTCTTTTTGGTGCAGGTATGTATGTATGTATATGAAACATAGATTTGGGTAAATCTTTAATCAGGTGCAGGGACACATAATACTTATCTTAGATGCCATGCTGACAGGAACCATAGAAAAATATGCAGTAGACAGATAAGTTTTACAAGATTGCATGCATTTTTTAGTTCATAGCCAGTAAATTATTAACCGGACAAAATCAGCATCTGGGCTTTCTAGGAATGACTTTGTCCACGTGCCTACCTCTGAAATTCCTGCCACAGGCAGGTTAGTGCCATTCCACGCTCTCAATGAGTGGCGCAAATCTGTGCAAAGCATCTGCAAGACCCCTGCAAAATAATTATGAGAATTACCATTGCTCCTTCATTCGGAACTCACAAGTCACTGTAAGCTTTTAGGATGTGGATGTGTCCTAACTTCTCCCTTTGTGCTGGCTCAGCTCTCCTTGTCTTTTGTGTAGGAGAGCTGGACTTAAACCACTTCCTATTTCCTCCCTATCTTTGCTCATTTCTTTTCATGTGGCCCTCTAAGCCTTTTATCCCTTGCACCCAGATTTGCATATGCGAATAAAGGGAATCTCTTTACATACTTCTTTTCCCCTCCATTAGTTGCAACAGGCTGAGTGACACCTTTCATGTGAGTTTTTGGTTAGTGTGCCAAGTAAGAGCTGGTGATACAGTACCTGTGTTACACAAAAAATCTGAGCTTAATATTTGCGTAAGTCAAAGAAACTGGGAGCTTTTTTTGTGGTTTATTTATGTGTTTGTATTTGGTTGAGCAGTCAGAGTAGAGTAAGGAGGACTGTTTGAACTAGCTGCTCTCAAAATTCTACGCTGTTTGCATGGCAGTGCTTTTCGCACACAAAACTTAGCAGCTGTGAGATTGAAATTAGTGATTTGGAACCTATTTGTTTGACTTGTGGCTTTTTTCTTATGCTGATTCCTTACAACAGTGATTCCTTCACTTCTGTGAGTAGCTGGGTTTTCTGTTTCTTTCTTTCTTTCCTTCTTTCTTTTCTATCTTTCACATTTTAATAGCTAGGAATTAATAGGGAACAACTCGATATGCTCTGGAGATCTAGGGGACAAACTCCTGACAAGTACTGAGAGTCAAATCTCAGAAGTTTGAAACAGAACAAGAAGTTCAAAATCCTCTGCCTAGTCCAGAAATGCTGTTTGCACAATGCACTCTAGAAGGCACTTTCCGTAAAGACGCTCAAATATGTGTTCAAACTCTTTTACATCAAAACCAAGTCAAACCCTTCAGCTTGGGGCCTGGTTTATTGTACCTGGAGGTATCTGTGCTAGGAATTGCTGCAATCTTTGTAATTATGTTTTGTCAGCAGTGTAGTATTAATGGGAACCTATACCCGTAGTCATTTAACACATCCTTGCAATTGCTTTTATTAAGGAAATGTTTCATTGATGTGATACTGTTTTATGGAAATGAATTTGAGGGATATAACTTGTGTACTTCAAGATTATTTTGATCTCCTTTTGCCTGCACTATACTTACTGCTTTCTTTCCCTTCCTTGTGAGCCCTGATGTCTGTACAGCAAGCAACATGGGGGCTCTAAGCAATGCACTGATCATTGCTTTCCTCCAGCAAGGCGGGCCAGGTGTGCTTGGATGGAGTGTCAGTGCTTCAGCATGCTCTGAGAAAATACTGAGGCTGTGGAGCAAGACATCACACATCCTCCTGCGCCTGTCAAAGTGGAATGCTCTGTTTTCTCCGAACAACAAAACAATCATTTAATCAACAACATGCCATAATAGAGGCCCTGTATTTACTGAAACCAGATGCATTCATGTCTCTGAGGCTGGGCTAACCCTACAAGCTTTCTTTGGAGTAGCTGTGGTTTTGATCTCCATCATAGGTGTGCTAGCAAAATTGTCTTTTTCCTTTGTGTTTTATCCCACGGTATGTCTCTTGGTGGTCAGAAGTAATAGGTGGAGGCAGTAACAGGTTCTGTTCATTTATCTTCTAGTTCTTAATCCCTGAAGCACATGTCTATGCAGCGGAGTATGTGGACGTTTACTCCTGTGCTTCAGGGCTGCTGTAGCCCTGGAGCCTGGTTAGCATGGTGTTGGGCATGGCCTAATAAACTCTCTTGAGGATGAGTTTGCAGAAGGAACGCAATTGCTTGCACCCATCCATACTCTTGAGATACGCCCTGGCAGTGATTCCCCAACTGTGGTCACAGTTACTGAATGCAGGGACTTTCCATGTTGTCACCATGTGTAACTTATTACCCGTTGTATGTCTGGCAAAACTACAGCCACCCCTGCCCACGTTAAACATTTGTTTGAGAGCCACTGCGTAGTGTCGTGTTTCATTGTTGTCTTCTGAAACCCCAGAGACTGGAAGTAGTTTCCTCCATGAAAAAAGGAGAAGAAATTAGAGGTCATCACAGAAGCAAAAAACGATGCAGGAAAGAAACCTGTGAAGCAAATCCGGTAGTAGTTCTGTGTTTCTCCCACATCTTCCCAAATTTCATTACAAGTGAGATGGATTCTGTTTCATGCGAAGGAGTCAGAAAATCCAGGTTTCAACAAACTAAGGTGAAAAGCAGTTTTCAGCTTAGCAGCTTTAATGTAAAAAGCTCTGTCACTAACAGTGTTTTGGGTCTAATTTGTCTTATGGCCATTATTTCTATAGCCTGGAATGCACGGAGTAAGGAAGTTTCTTAGCGGTCAGTTCCTGTAGAGCTTTAAAGACAAAAGGCAAACCTACTAAATTCCGACCAGAAAGCCCACAGGTGGCAAATTCAGCTTATGGAGCGTTCCAGGATGTTATGTCCTCTTTGCCAATCATCGAGTGCCCGAGGCCCTGCTCCGCATGCAGCCGCGTGGAGGGGGTGTTTGTTAGTTTGTTTTTAATAACATCAAGATATTTTAACTTCATGAAAACATTCTGTTTTCAGACCCTAAGAAGTTGTTTTTTGCCTAATGGAGTCCCTAATGGCTGCATCTAAGAAGTTTTTATGAATATTTCATTGCTTATGAAGATTGACCTTCTTACACTTTTAGAGGAAATAAAAGGGTGAGACCACATGAGAAAGCATTTGCAACTTAATACATGAAAATCTGGGAAAAGTATCTCTGATACAACTCTCTGAGATTTTATGCCTCAACAAGCTCAGGCATCAAATACACTTGGCTTAAGAATTAAAACAAAGAAACTCCAGCAGCGTATACATAAGCTGCCTGTGTTGGCAGCTCAACCTGGAATCAGGGATTCAAAGCGAGATCTTTCCAAGTTGCGCATTTCTGACTGCAGTAAGAGTCAAATTCTGTCAAGGTTACTCGTGATTTCATCTTCAGAGAGGCATGAACTGTGCTTCGTGTCTGAGAGCAGCATTGCAATAGCGGTCTAGCATGGATAGCGCGTGGCATGGGGAGGATCCACCTCTCCAAAACTGCATCCACCTCTCCAAAACTGCATGTGAGACTGGAAAGGGTAGAAGTCATGAGGAATTGCCTTCCATCTCCTCTTCCTGTGTGCAACAGAAATGTGGCACTGGGCAAATGTTTTGCCTGGTTTCACATTTATTTTGTATTGCTGGCTTAGTTGGTTAATATTTCTCAACATGCCTTATCTTTTACCATTTGTCCAGTTTAGCACCTTTAATACTCAGAGTGGAACTGTCCTGCACCAGTCACTATGGTAAACTTAAAAACATCAGGTCAGAAGCTGCTCTGTTTGCAGTGGAGTCTTTCCTGGCATGTAGTTACATGAGCATTCCATCCCCAGTACTGTGTATTGGTGCACCTATGCAAATTCTTCTTGACGAGAGAATGCTTCTGGACCTGCTTATACACAGGCACCTAGTGAGCAACATGTTGTAACCCAAGGTGGTATTCATCACTAAGAAAACAAAATCATCCTTCTCAACTAGAGTAACGTAATGGAAATCAACACCCATCAGACCGATGCCGATAACTTTAGTCAGTGCTAAAAGCTTTTGTTGACTTTCCCTCTGAAGCTGGCTACTACTTGCATGTAGAATCATAGAATCTTTTAGGTTGGAAAAGACCTTTAAGACCATCGAGTCCAACTGTCAACCATGCCCACTAAACCATGTCCTGAAGTGCCTTGTCTTTTGAATGCCTTCAGGGACTCCACCGCCTCCCTGGGCAGTCTGTTCCAATGCCTGACAACCCTTTCAGTAAAGAAATTTTTCCTTATATCCAATCTAAACCTCCCCTGGCACCACTTGAGGCCATTTCCTCTTGTCCTATCACCAGCCACCCGACAGAAGAGACCAGCACCCACCTCGCTACAACCTCAGAGCTCTCAGGTAGTTGTAGAGAGCGGTAAGGTCTCCCCTCAGCCTCCTTTTGTCCAGGCTAAACAACCCCAGTTCCCTCAGCCGCTCCTCATCAGACTTGTGCTCCAGGCCCCTCACCAGTTTCGTTGCCCTTCTCTGGACACGCTCCAGCACCTCAATGTCTTCCTTGTAGTGAGGGGCTCAAAACTGAACACAGGACCTGAGGTGCGGCCTCACCAGTGCCGTGTCCAGGGGCGCGATCGCTTCCCTGCCTCTGCTGGCCACACCGTTTCTGATACAGGCCAGGATGCCGTTAGCCTTCTTGGCCGCCTGGGCACACTGCTGGCTTATGTAGGTGCCATGTATTTTTCTGCCCACCCTCTATGGGGGTATTCCTCTGCTTTCCCTGAGCAAGGGCAGTAAGGCATGCCACTAGCAAAAACCTGTGAGCAGCAGTGAGAACAGCTTTAGTAACCTTTGTCGAGCATTTCATTCTGGAATCAACCTCTAAATCAGATGCCAAATCCAGGAGTAACTAAATCTCTTGAGATGCCCTTCTTTTCTGCCATCTTAAAGTGATGCCGTTGGCCAGCCCCCTGCGAGAGAGTTCAGGTGGATGTGTATTTAAAAAGTTGCAGCAGCTAGTCGCACCACAGGAGCTCTGTTTTTCACATGTTCTAGTCAGCATGGGTGCCCAGCATACTCTCCTCTGTCTTTAAAGTTATCTTCCACAATAGTTTTAATTTGCGAAGGAACTCGAGGAGTGTCACAGCTGTTCTAGCCTGTCTCAGAAGTACCGAGAAGCGCAGCATGCACGCATGACCTCATTGGAAGCCTACATTAAAAACAAAATAACAAAATAACCCAAAGGAGACCTGATCTTGTGCATATAGGGCGCATATGGAACTATTATTGCATTCAGTATGATTAAAGCACCTCAAGGATCCTGCTGTGGAGTTAGTATGTGCCCTTTTCTCTAGCTGTGCATATTTATAAATGATGGTAGGATTTATTAGTCTTGAAGGTGAAGCTCGTTTGAAGGGGTGCTGAGTGCTGAATAATCACGCTTCCATAGGAAAAAATTGTTTCGTGATCTGCAAGCTTAAAATAGTTCTGAAGGTAGCTACAGGCAAAATACACATCCCACAACCTTTAAAATTTACTTAGTGCTTGTACTTGCATAAAATTCGGCCTTCTGAGTACACCTGCAATTTGATGTGAACTTATGTCGGCTAGGAAGAGAATTTAAACCAGCATTTAATTTCACCTCTATCGCTAGTATCCTCCTTACGTGTTCCTGTGATGTTTTCTGTTGTACTCTGCTCAGTCCGTGGGGGAGAACCAGGGTATCTTCACGGGAATGTTTTGCCTTTTGCAGAGGTGTATTTGAGTTTAATTTCAGCATACAAATACGAAGTTGAGCTGCGCAGTGAACCTCAATGCCAATATTAGCAAACTTATGTGGCCAGAATTAATCTATGCGATGCTTCTACACAGTTGTATCTTACGCGCTTTACAAAACTGACATGAACATTCAGCAGTCCTGGGAGAGCTTTCCTTGCATGTCTTTCACCCTGGCGCTGATTACAGTTGAGTGCGGCAGGCCTGCGGTGTTTCACTGATTGTCTGGAGATAATGTATAATATACCGTGCTCCGTGCAGTTCAGACGTGCAGCAAGTGATTTTGTCACACTGTGGTTAGCTTGGAGTAGTAATCTGTGTGGCATTACAGGAGATGCATNTTTTTTTTTTTTTTTTTTTTTTTTTTTTTGCTGTTCTTGGGTACTGCTTTTGAGTTTTCAAAGGGATGCTTGCAAATAGCAGTGAAGAAATGGAGTTTCAGATACAAAAATATTCTTTAAACATGTCTGTCTTGTCTTTACTTTCATCATTACTGCAGGATATTTATGCTTGGGTAAAGAAGCCACTCTGCTGAGGGCTGTTCTTTTCCTGCTCTGAATCCACAGTTCAGTATGAAAAGGAGAAAGCAGGAGAAGATGGGGAACCGTGTGGGAGTATAATTAGTACATTTAGCAAGATAAATCTGGAGAGAGGAAAAATAGGCCAGATAAATACATTTGTGCTGTCAGACTAGTTAGTTAGAAAACGTTTCCCTGTTTGAAAAGATTTGCCAACCTAAGATCTCAAATATAATAAAATATTATCTTGAAATATATCAAAAAAACAGGTCTTGAAGGTGCCTCATTACAAGACAAACTGATAAAAGTAATGGACTCAGCTAAATGAAGATGAAGTGGTGTTTAAATCACCAGGGTAATTTAGGAGATAGTGAAAGTATTGTCTATTAGGGGCTGGAGCTGAGAGAGGTAATAAAAGCTTTTTCTTATAATGAGACTGCAGCTCTGAGTTTGATCAGTGTTAAGGCTTTTAATTTCTTCAGGATTTGTCCCAAGGATATTTGGGCCCTACAAAATTTTTTAAAATAAAACATAGCAATATTTCACAGGAAAATTAGCCTCATATTTCTTGCTCTTGGCCATCAGACATACTTTTCACCCAATACATACATTCCAAAGTGATGCATAAAGGTGGCATTTGTCCTGTGGTTTTTCCCTCGTCTGATTTGCTAAATTGCACAAACATCGTAAATTAACGAGAGGACAGACATCAAGGAGACATTAGAAGTGTGGTGGTTTAGAAAGAAAGAAAAAAAAAAAAAGTCTGTTCCTAATACTGTCAGAAAAAATTATCAGATGTAATAGTGGTTTGGAAACTTAATGAGCTTTTGCTATGGCTGAGTTTGAGCGGCAGATATTTCAGTTGCATGTGTCTGGCTGCTTTTGCCAGGGAGTTAACCTTAAATTCCATCTTGGAAAAACGTAAAAAGATTACCAGGTTTCCTTGGAACAATGACACATCCTCTGCCAGGAAAAGCATCAGCCTTTCCACTGACTTGAAACTCCTGGCAAAAGACACTTCTTCAGCATTCTTGCCATCTCTTCTCTCCTCAAGGTTTCTACAGATGTGCGCTATGTTTGAGATGAAACCTGTTGGAGTTTATGCTTGCCCGTGAGGCTGATTCGTTGCCATCTGCCCCATCACATCCTTCCGTGCTGGGGAGCTCGAATCTCCCATGACCTCTTCATCCTGCCTGGACCGCTGTGCCAGATGCTGCCAGTCAGTCGTGTGGGGGTGCGGATAGCCCGGTTGCAGCATAAAGTGAAAGGGGTGGCCCTGCTAACGAGGCTTACCTTACTTATACTTTATAGCAAATTTCTGATAATTGTAATGTTACGAAGCATTGCAGTTTCTCTTAATCCGTAGAGAGAGCAGCTGTATTCATTTTATGTCCTTAATTACTTTGGCCATGAAATGCATTTTTCACGTGATGAGAGCGTGCATTTGCCTTACATTATGCACAGGTAGGTGCAGTTTGTTCATTGCTTCACAGCAGGTTTTATGGTGGTAATGCATGTATTGCGCTTCATGCGTGCAGATCAAACCAAATCGGAAGCAGGACCGTATGTTCAGGTAGATGCACCTGCTGTTCAGGGTCAAGGACAGGCATGTTTCTGTCAGCATCTGGGTATGAGATGCCAGAAATGTATCTGACAGCTCAGGCTCGGTAATGGATATGTGTGATTGTACTTACATTTTTCTGGAAAAGCTAGTAATAGCTCCCTGTGTCTTAATACTGTCTTGATTATGTACTAATAGTGTCACTAAAACTTTTTGCAGGAGCCAGTCACCAGAGTGCAAATACAGTAATGCGGAAGCTATAGACATTTTGGCTTCCTACTGGCTCCCAACCAGTGCGTCATTTTCAGGGGAATTTAGGTAAGAACCTGGGAGCTGCTGTGTGGAATATTGAAATCGACTCCCAAGAGGTCATAAGGGTTACTCTGCGGGCTTTAGCTGCTCTCTAGAGTGGTCTTCCCTGGGGGTGTCCCAGGTCAGCGTAGGCTCCACACCTCTAATGTGAGATGGTTTCTTGGTGGACTAGTTTACTCAAAGCACAGGTAATGCCAGCAGGTTTGGAGTTTGGGAAGAATGATTCTGTTCCTTCTATTTGGAAGCAGCTAGGGAGAAGATTTGAAGGGAGAGGGCATCCAGCATATTTTCCTAGCCTACAGTTTTCATTCTCTAATTAACTATCATCTAATTATTTAATGCCTTCCACTTTAAATTCTAACCTTACCTCTAATTCCCTGTGGAGGGGGTTTTGTGGTTGGGGTTTTTTCCCATTATTTTCTGTTTTGTTCTTTTCTNTTTTTTTTTGGCTGCAGGTAAGATTTTAAGCTTTAGATAACAACTTTGTACAAAATGAGTTACAACACTGGAAGCAAGGCAAGTTCATGGTGTTAGTTATCAAACACATAGGATAGCTTTGCCAAAACTCTTGTAACCTTTTCTTTAAGTATGTGCTGTTCTGCATGCTGGCTGTCCGCCAACGCTCCGTGTTACTCACTCGCTGAGATACGTGTGTGCGAGCGAGATCAATGTGTTCATGGCTTTACGAAGCAGAAGTTGAAATAAATAAGTTTCATAGATGAATCAAATCTATGCTTCCCAAGCTTTTCACAAATTATCCTTTCATCAGGAGAGCTGGATGATGCACTTAACATCACTCAGCAAACAAGGGAAACAAGGAAATTAAAGCCAAAGCTATCTAAATGAGCTTACTTTGACATCTGGGGGTCAGAGGCACAGCTAGGAGGAGCGGACACAGCCCCATTGACCTTGCAAAGCAAAGCCAGCTCTTACCTGGTAAGGATTTGGCACTTTAATTTAGTAGCCAACAATCCTAGTCTTGGCAACAGATTTGTGGAATGCTTTTCCTTGAAATGATTTTTCAAAGGTTTTGTAGTTTGTAAGAAGAGCACGCAAGAATGTGACTCTGTGGTTTAAAGCAAAACAATGATTGCATGGATCTCAAAAGTTGCATTTTAATTATTTTTCTGCCTGTGGTCACACTGACAAGTGAAACATGCTGCTGAAACAGGGCCACGTAGAAGCTGCCTCTGCTCTAATTAAAGTCCTCTCCGCGGTCACTAGCCCTTGCCTTTTGGATCTCTCTGCGGAGAACGTGGCAGGTCCCACGCGCCTTCCAGACAGGTTCAGAGTAGCCTTGAAATGGTGGGGCTCCAGACAAACAAATGAGTCTTTAAAACGCCTGCTGCTTTGCTCCAGGCAGGGATCTGCCAGAGTTTGATGCAAGGATTATTCTTGGAGGGAAAGCAGAAGGGAGCTTCCAAAGCCACTTTGGAGAGGAGAGATGGGAGTGTTTGTTTTGTTCTTGTTAACCCCTGTTCTGGAAGGTAAACGCACACGCACAGAGTTTTGTACCCTGTGAAACTACTGAGCTTTTGAGGAAGACTTCTGAATGTGCCGTATCATAACTTACCCTCCTGTTTACTTTGTCGCTGTTTACCTCTACAAGAGGAATAAGCAATAAATTATCCTCTGTAGGAGACTGCTGTAATCACTGTCTTTATCTGCTAGCTTACTAGAGATGAGCTGCTTTTTCTCAGACACTGGGGAGAGCACACGAACTAGAAGTATTTTTAAGCTAGTCCTGCCTGTATATATGATCAATAAGGTCTTGGCTAGCAAGCACTGCTCTTTTTGGCAAATTTGTATATGAGCAAGGTATGTGACTTAATTTTGTCCTTCAAGATACCAAGGTGAAACTGTTACTGTTGATACGGCGAGATCCTGATTGCTTCTTCGGCTGGCCTCCTGCTCTTGGAAGTCTTTGCCGCTGTTTGGTTTATTATTATATTACATTTGTTAACGATACCTTGACATAACGTTTACAACACTCGGCATTATCCATACACCTGTTAAAGTCTGATGCGTTCATAGGACCATCTTCAAGGCTTTCTTTGTGTATCTTAAAATGCTACCACTGAAAAGTTTAGGATACCTTAAACCTAATTTATGAAGTCAGCCATATCTACTTGTGCTAGCTAAGCGTACATATTCCAATAATAAATGATCCTAACAGAACCCAATGCATCATGGTTGTTTATCAGGTACAGGAAGTTTGACAGCCTTTTTGAATGTGAAAAATTAACATTTCAGGTTATATATCAAGCCATACATATAAAGTATGCTGTTTAATGCTTTGATCAGTTACCATAAATGCTATTTACAGATTATTTCAGCTATCTCAGATGATACACATTGAAACTGTTACGGGGGTATCCTCAAGGCCCTGCTGTCTTTGGTCTGTCCTTTAAGAAGATGAAAATCAATTTCCCAATTTGGAGTCAACCAAATTCTGCCTGAGAGTCATGCTCAGAGTCCACTAAGGTCAAGAGAAGCCTTTGCTTTGTGCTTCCTGGATTTCAAATCCAACCCAGGTGCACCAGTACTTCCTAGGATGTATTGTGTATAAGGGATGTTGCAGGAGGAAAGGCTTTTAAACATCGTGACATCCACGATTTTTGGAAGAGCATTAATGAATGTCTATCAACAGAGCAAAACAAAAATTATGCCACGTGGGGAACAGGGAACATAAGTGAATATTCATGTTCCAGGGTATTTTGCTGCAAGGACAGTTACGTTACAGGATAAAACCAATAGATTTTCCTGTGTAAACAATTCTGCTCTGTCCCTCAGTAGGCACGAGGCTGGCTGCAGGAAGAGGAACAGTCTTTCAGTCAGCGTTTACAACTTTACTCTGAAATAACACAGTTGCATATATATAGGGCAAAACAATGGATTTGAAATGTCACTTCTCACTATGGTGAGTTTGCCTAAATGGGGGCGTTCAGAAACATTGGAGTGGAAACTAACTACATGGGTGTAAAGTCGATGACTATAAATCAGTAGGTTAATCCTCAGGTGGGTGAGCTTTCACATGAAAAGTTTGCTGTAACTTAGTCGTCCTACACACATGGACCTCACACCTACAGATGATTCACTTGCTGTTTCTGGAGAGCTCTTGTATAGACTTGTCTTGACTTAAGTCCAAACTGGTGTAAATTACGGTACATGTAAGAGGAAGGGTGATGCAATTCAACCTTTCTCTTAACTTGACCCGTGCCTTTTTCTACCCCGCGTTGTGTTGCACAGAATCAGGCCTTGACTATGTTTAGGGAGCTGCTGCATTTGTGTGTTGGTGATTTCATTGACTGGCTGGCTGCTGGCTTTTCAGGTGAACGGAGCCTGCCGGCATCAAGTGGAGCCTGCAGTGATGTGCTTTAGCACTGATACACTTAAGGAAGGCAAGGCTTGAAATTTTGTTGTGGGTCGATAGAGTAGGTGTATGTACCCTCAATACGCATAGGGGAGATTAAAGGATGGAAACTTTTCTCCCTGGGTAGGAAACCCACGTTTAATTGTACTGGAGCTCCTTGTTACCTGACAAACGTGGAAAATACCTCCAGCCATGTATTAGCGTTCCTTTACTGCATGCTTTGTTATTTTGTTTTTCTTTGACTGTTAGTTAGTTTCAAAACTTAGTAGCACTTTAAATGTGCAATTTGATACCAAAGAATGATGATAAAGTGTGTGTGTGTGGGGGTGTGCAATACAGAAATAAATAATGGTTTTATTTAATCACAGTAATGACAGCAGGCTACACCCTGTTACACACATAGAAAAGTCACTCTTACATATCTTTAAAATTGCCTTTCTGGAATGCAATTTTTTTTTAGTGGAATTGAGCTCACCGTGTGAAAGATCCTCTGCAGCAGTTAGAAAGATTTATCTCTGGGACTGTATTAGACATCAGCCTTATGAGGATGTGAGCGTGCGTAAAAATCTTTAAAGTTCTGGCTGGAAAGCTTTACAGAAGAAAGCTTGCTTTGAAGGGAGAATTTATAGGTGGAACGAGAGGCTGTCTGGAAGCTGAAAAAGAGAGTGTGCTGAGAAGGTGGTACAGGAGAAGCTGCAACAGTGGTCGAGGGAGGCATTTCATGGCTTTTCTAGAGAGGTGATTTATGATGGTGTAAAGATAGTATCCAAATGGAGGTGACACTGAGTGGATTCCATCTTCAAGAACTTGCACAGTGTTTTAAGACTTTCTGTGTCCTTCTAGTTATGTAAAGAGCAGCCTCGGCAAAAGGCTCTTAGTTGTCCCCAGTTAGGTACAATTTTTTTTTTTTTTTTAAACTGCTCTACACTGTTAGGCAACAGCGAAGACCGAAAGTGCAAACTTGCTTTCTGATACAAATCCTTTGATGCAAAATTTGTATTTACTCACCAAAAAGGACTGCCACAAAGCAGGAGAAAGTTTTATTTTCATAACCGGCATGATGGAGCAGTGAGCATTTGCACACATGCTCTCCCTTCCTCTAAATGCATTTAATGTTGTAAATATAAAATTATGGAAATCCAAAGACTTTCTTTGGTCCAAAAGTCTTTTTAATTATTTGCAAACCTTTATACAACCATCAGAAAAGAAATTAGTATTCAGGAAGTTAGTTAGGTCTGGTGAAGGAACAGTGCTGAATTTGTGTGCTCTGCATTTTCTTTGCAAAGAGGAGAGAGATACTGGCAAAATGCAAAGTTAAACTCACTCTGGGTATAGGTAGTCATTTATATGAAAGTGAATTTTGCTTTGCATCTCCCTCTTTCTTAGGAGGTACGTGCCTCTAATCACCTGGTTCTGATTTTCTCCTGCTTACATTCCTGGAAGTACAGCAATTTGTGATTTTTCTCCTCGCTCTTATGTTTATTTCTGCGGTCATTTGTTGTTGGGGGTTTTTGGCCTTAGCTAATTATGATTTTTTTACAGACTTATATTTTTATGTACACATTTTCCAAGAGAGAAGGTGTTGTTCCAAAAGACCTTTGTGTAGAAGGTCCCGGACTCTTCTTCAATGCTTTCTATTTTTAAGTTGACATCATTTCTGCTTAAGAAAGCTAGCAAAAGAACTCTTCTGGCAAGTACAGCAGTGCTTTCACTGTACAATTTAGTGTCCATCATGTAAGGAGTAAAGAGAGCGATGGCCGTGTGTGTGCAGAGGGGTTGAGATACCTCATCCTGTTCCGCGTACCTTTAAGGGAGTGTTTCGTGGTTTTTTCTTCCTGGGGCTCTGCACTGGATAAGGATCTCTCTCTCTCTCTCTCTCTCTCTCTCTTTTATAAAACAACTTTTTGAAAGACATTCCCTTTTTTTATTTGCTTTGCAAACAGTCTTAATTTGCTTATGATCACTTTGTAATTTCTGTTTTCAGTGAAGATCATTAAATGCAAGCCATTTTAAGTATAGGATATCAAGATTAGTGGGAGTAGCAGGACTAGTAGTAGGACTAGTCAAGGCATTTGGTACATGTACAGGAATGACACAGTTAAATCTCTCCTCACTGCTCTGAAAAAACCCACATCCTGATGTTGTATTTAATGACTCTGTATGTGATGAATGGTGCCATAGAGCTCTCTGTTGTGGTAAATTGCTTGACAACACTGAAATTAGGAGATATGTTTTATTCTCTAATGTCTGCCTGAACATGTAAAATAAAAAATGAATAAAATTCAGGGGGAAATCGCTGTTATCTGATACGTGAATATTTATAGAGATCTTTTCAGTGAACAATTAATTTTGCAGACTCCTGAGATAGAGGTTTAATCCCTGGCTTGAACAGTTCGCCTTCCTATGGTTGTTTTATTTTTGAACCGTATTTTTATTTTTAAACTGTCAGGTGAGATGCCAAAATCCAATGGCATTTGAGGGTCTGTGTAAGCCATGAATGCTGAATATTTTCTATCTGACAACTCCAGACAGACAAGCACTTCCCTGATTCCCTGATACTCAGCATGTCTTGGAGCAAGTTGATGTGAATGTTGTGCTTCATGCATTATTACATGCCTGGCTTATCCCTGCTCACTGACCTGGTCTTTCTCTCTCCCTCTTTTCTCCACCCCCTCCCCGCTCCCTTGGTGTAGCTTTCGCTCCCGGAGGAACAGAATGAAGTAACGAGGAACGGCTGTGAATCCAAGGAACTGGTCTACCTTGTACAGATCTCTTGTCAGGTAAATGCCATGTTGTCTCCCCCCACCTCCTTTTGCAGACGGTATTGCATTATGTTTGGCAACACAGCCTCGTAATATTTCAATATGACACTTTTCTGCGGCGTGTGTGGTTTTTTCCACTTCTTCACTAGCTCAGTCCTCAAAAGGATGCTGTCTGTGGTACTGCGACCAGCTAATTTTAAGAAAAGAGAAGAAGGATCAAGGGGGGGAAAAAGGAGCCTGTTAAGCAAATAATCCTCGGTACAGTTTGTGCAGAGCTGCACAACGATTAGCCTAGAGACACAAGCGTGCATGCTTAGACCCTGCATACGTATGCCTGTCAGTTGTGGGGGGAGTGTACAGTGACACACGGACGCACCATATATATAAACAGAGGAAGTATGTGAGGGAGAATGCCAGCCAGTGTTTTTGTTGATCAAGGCGTGTTGCTGGCAGCCAGGAGATGGGGATTCTTGATCTGTTCCCAGTTATGTCTCCAGATATCTGGTATGAAATTCTTTCACTGCCTCTGCTACTGTGGTATCAAAATGCTTTGGGCAGATAAATCTGCCACTTTGTACCACAGACTCCCTACCTGCTAATATGGGGATAGTGACTTTGTAAAATGCTACATAATAGGTTACCGTATTTTAATATGTTGTATGAAATTGTTGTTTGTGGGGACATATTGCATTGACAAATTCAGTTGAGAGTTAATGCCTGCATTTGGTCATTTTTCTGGTGTTGGCATAGCAGTTCTCTTCGTGATTCGTCTTGGCACTTGTTGAGCGTCCATCTTACCAGTTTATGCTGAACTTTAATGGGAATCACTGTGGTGTCTATCTCTCTTCTTAAAGCTCTTTATGTGATTCTGCTGACATTTCTCAGGTGCTAAAAGGAAGTGTATAGAATAGGCACACCTGTGTTACCCACCTTTGAATTGTGTGGGCTGGGGAAGTATTTGCTCTTGGACTGTACCAGCTTAGTAGCATTAGTGCAGAGACGTGAATTTGCAGTGAATTTGCACTTCTGCACTAACTCTCTGTGCACACTGGTGTAGGGTGTTCTGAGAGAGCTGAGGAGCAAAGCATCCTGCTCAGTTTTGAAGGTGGAGCTTGGCACAAGCTGATCTACAGCAGTGTAGCTAGTGTGATAGAAACATGCAGAATAATTCCTCTCTGTTGTCAGCTCTTACGGTGCAAGTACACACATGCACATGTGTGTATGTGCGTGTACTTAAAAGTAGTGCTCTTGGGAGAGGGAAGAGAGGCTGAAAGTGCCTGTGCTTGGGCATTTTGCTAGTACTGTTCTAACCCAGCTGTGGCAAGTTTCATACCAAATAATCACTATTCAGAAAAGCATCCAAGCTAACAAGCAGCACTGCAGAATTTAATGGGGGACACGTGTCTGTGTCCCAGCCAAGAGCAGTACAGTGACCGAGAGTGACATTTTTCAGGGGACTTAAGGAAATTGGGATTTCCATACATTTTGAGTCCTCAGGTTTGGGACTGCATTTGCAGCGCATAATGCAGAGATGAACCTTGTGTTCTTTTCTGACTATTCCAGGTGGGCCTATAGAAGTGCCAATATTTTATAGAACAGTTCTTCTCTAACCTGGAAGCGTACCACTTCTGATCTTTCCATCTACCTTACTGACATCTCTAAAGATTAACAGGATACCTTGAGGGAGAATTATGTCCTTAAACCCTGCAGAATATGTTCATGCAGGAGCAAGCCCCAGGAGTAGCGAATACCCAGCGCATAGCATGCAAAGCCGTGACGGTGCACCGATCAGAGTGAGCCCAGCTGTCCAGCAGCTTGTCTGACACTTCTGTCAGACTCTCAGATGCTTTGCAGGGATGTTTCTGAGAGTACAGTGCAGAGACTTGATTTGTGTGGGGACAATGTGGTGACCTCTGTGCCTTGGCTAAAGAAGATGCTGCTTTTCAGTGAGACTTAAGTGAGCTGCTGTCCAATAGATCCAGAGGCTGTGAACTGTGCCCGACTGCTGAGAAGTTCTGTTACCTTCTTTTTCAGTGTTACTAAACTAAAATGAAAGCCCTGGGAGATGGCCTCATCACTTTAAAGGATGGGCATAGAACCAGTCACCTTTTCCTTTTTTTNTCTTTCTTTTTTTTTTTTTTTTTGTTAAGTAATCCTTCTGGCTAACTAGACTTTCTCCCCACCCCAAGTCTGTGATTCACCTCTTGCGTGTAAGCTGATGTCCCTGTCTCTCAGATACTTACAAAGCTGAGAAACTTGTGGCATCTGGATTCAATGAATGGAAAGGCATGGAAGGAGCTGCACAGCTGAGCATCATTTCTACCATGGAGATACTTCACCCCTGACATCTCATGGCCTCTCCTAATGTCCAGGGAAAGATTCCATTCTGTCACGCGTTGGTTACCAGTGGTGTCTGGATGGATTTGGCTCCACGTTAGATTTGAATGGGAGGTGTGAAATAGCTCATGGAATGATAGTGCAGTGGGGAGAGATTTTGGCAGGACGCATGTGTATCAGGCCAAAAATATTGAAGGAGGGAGAAAAAAAGACTATAAAACAAATTTTACTTTGCTCGCCTTTTAGATATGCTGCTAGCATTGGTGTTCAGCCTACTGTAGCAGTTTGCAAAAATCTCCTTGTTTTCTCAGATGGACACAGAGAAAACAAACTCTGTTAATTAAGGCTAAACCCACGTTAATTTAAAAGCTTTAGGATATTTGTGATTTGTTGCAAAAACAGATAGCATGGTGAAGAGCAAGGGCATGTGGCCACCCTGGCAATTTTGGATTACAGACCTCAGAGAAATAAGCTAAAAAACCTAGCTTTGGGGTTGAATGCATTATACTGCAGTGCCTTGCGCAGTTTGGACTGTGCAGATACAATCTGTGTGTTGTGTGGTCCATAAAAAGACATTTATTTTGTCTTTTCACGCTGTAGCAGACAACAAACCAAAGCTTTTGAACATTAGACTTTTAAGACATCCAGCTCAGTCTTAGCTGTGTTTGGCAGACTACAGTTCAGCATTTACACTAAGGAAATTCTATCCCGCTCTTTCCCATCTGTAAGTATAATTTTAGTGGTGTAAAGAGAATTATTGTTTGATGTGTATTTTGCAAAACCTTCCCAGATAAGGTTTGAAAAAAAGTTTTTTTGGAGTTACATTTGTGACACATTTCTACTGCAAGTCAGCTTGTGAAATACAAGCTTTGTTTGAGGTTCAGGGGGTTTTTTTAAGCCTCTATTCAGCTTTTCTTCTGCTTACAGACCTCAAGAAATGAATCCAGTTTATTAGATCTTAAGGAGAAATGGGAATATGTAAAGAGCTGTTCCAAGTGTTTCTGAAAAGTGGAAAGATAGGATTCTTTTGATTTCTTTGAACAAATTTAAACATGAAAACTAGCAAATGACAAAGGGTTTAAAATTTTATTGGAAAGAGCTGGCCATAGGGGGGCTTGATTTTGTTTTGTTTTTTAGAGCAATGTAGGTGCATTTTCCCTTTCTCCAAGTAAGATCACACTGTTTAACTTCCACTCCTTTCTAGAAGATTGCTTTCGGGACATGTACAGTTACTGCTGTTGAACGATTGCTATTATTAAAATAAATGTAAACAAAATCCCTTTGTATGATAAAAGAAGGGGTGGGTGGATGGATGGATGGATAGAAAGATTTTTGGGAAAAGGAATAGTGTTTTGAGTTTGCACTTTCCCAGAGTGCAGGCGGTATGCCACATACATTTTTGCTAGGGAGGAGAAAGTCTCTAAAGAATGCTAGAGACTGTTTTTTGTGTAGGAAATAGAGAAGCAAGAAATCCTGGGAGGGTGGTGTGAGGACCGTACCTGTGAACCTTCTGAACTCTGTAGACAGTAATTGCAAGCCTTAACAATAACCGCGGTCCTTAAAAGACCACAGGGAATCTCTGAGACCTTTATGAGTTGATGCTGTACCTGTAGGCTGTGAAGGTCCATTGACAGTGTTTGCAATCCTCGCTAAGTTCCACGGGGATAAGCAAAGAATTTACAAGGTCTGCAACACATTTAAAAGGGGTTACTATGTGTGTTGAGAATAAATCAACAAAAGTAAGAGCCTGCAAAAAGGTTGAAATGGTCTAATCCATCCAGCATGTTTTGTCGAGTTGTAAAGCGGGCTGAAAATCTGCCGGTTTCATGTTTTTTGGATTTGTTTGTGTGACCTTACAGCAGCAACTACCTGCATGAGTATTTAAACATTGTAACGTAAGAATGGACAATCTAAGCTTTTGTTCTGAAAAATGAAAGACAAAAAGCGTGCGGTACTCATTACAATGTGAGTTTTGCACTATTTCAACACTACAAACACCTTTTTTTTTTTTTTGTGAAATTTTGAATGGCAAGGCGAGAACAAAAGACTGGTTGTGAAAATGTTCTAGTTCTACGGGAGACCTTAAACTCTAGCCATCGCTTGTGGGTTTTATTGTTCACTTTCATTATCAAAGGTAGATCGTTGAAACAGAAATGACAGGCAGTAGAAACCAGAAATGACAGACCATGCGAGCATGAGTGATTTTTAAAAAAACCTTGGACTAGATCTCATGATAGTCCTTTAAACACAGGCTGACTGTTGCGATCTCAGAACAGAGTCACACTACCTTCTCTGTTTCCTGCTTTTCATGGGATAATGCCAACGTCCTTCCTGCAAAGGAAGCCTCTTTCTGCTACGACTCTAGGTAGATTTCTAAGGCTCTTCTCAAAGCAGGAAGCTCTCGTGGTCCAGCCATGGGGGTTCTCCATTTTTCTGCTCGCATTTGCACGCCCCACACTGGCAGTAAGTTGAGCCACGTGGCTTTGTTGTACGGGATGCACAGTACTTTGCCCTGTTCCTGTTTTTTGTTTGAGGCAGCCATTGCTGTCTGTGCTGTGTTCATTTTGATTGATAGAATAAGGTCTCTGATGTACTACATGAAGGCATTTACGCAAATATATGCCACTTGTATCTCCCAGCTCTGCCTTGCAGGAGATTCAAGCTCGGTATCTTCTGTTTGAAGAACAGCATTTGCAAAACTCTGAAGGCAACCCCATCCAGCGTTCCACGGCTGGAACCGTGGTTGCAATAATAAGTGTTTCAAGGGCAGTGGTGAGAATGCCAGGAAAAAATGGGATCCAAGTAGGAAGAGCAGACAGGGCTCCCCATCCTGGGTGGTTTGTGGGGAGAGGAGAGTGGAATATATTTTCACAAAAGCAAATGTCTTACTCGGACTACTAACGTCTAAAGTACGGTTTGCTGGTTCTGTCTGCCTGTCATAGTCCATACTAAAAACCACAAATTGCTTGCAGTAGGATTTTTGAGTCAAACATCTGAAAACCTCTTATATGATTGGTTTTTGTTTTAAAGACTTGGTTTTTAATATATTAATAGTTTAGTCCTGTGGGATTGAAGCTCAGACACCTAGAGAACAGTTACTGACTTTAAGGGACAAATTCTCACACACATATACATACTCGTGTGTGGTTTATATACCTATAAAAAAAAAAGAAAAAAAAAAAACCTAAACAAGAGGAAAAGCTGGTCTCACCTTTGTTAATGGGATATACCTAGGTGGACCATCCAAGCTGGATCCTACCCAATGGAAAATTTGTTTTTAGAATGTGTGTGTACCTGCTTCTCCTTTCTTGATATAGAATTTTTTGCCTTTGTTGTTTAAAGAAGATTTTGCTAAACAAAAGCAGTTCCTGTGTCCTTTTATTGAATAGTGAATTCAGGTAAAGTTTCACATTATGGCTGTTGCAGTCTGGCTGCGGTCTCCTGCCCCTACCCATGCATTCTCATCCCCCCTTTTCCACCTGAGGTCTGGTGGCCATGTAGCTGCTGGATGAGTCCTACCGAGGATGAAAACCAAATCCACCCCATGGGTGGTGGACTACTTCGACAGTGGTGCAGCTAAACTGAAGCAGGTGGAAAATGAACACGCACTGAAGTGCAAGGGTACGCTCTGATTTCATAGCGTGCTAGCTGCTTTGTACAAACGGCATACAGGGACCCTCAGTATGTCCTAAAGCTTTGTCTGTTCAGAAGGACTCAGGAAAGTGATTCTGCTTTTTAGAATGTATTAAAATGCTGGTCACCGTCATGGCCTTTCCCCCCTAGCTTGTTTTCTGTACTTCTTTTCTGACACTGGGTACCACTTGCCTGAAGATAACTGCAACAAAGTGCCTAGAGAAATGTAACTTCCACTGACAAGTTTGCCCATGAGAGTTAGGTACCTTACACGTTTGCAAGTGTTTGAAAATCCCTGTTGTGATACTGGGCATTTATTTGTAAGTCCCCAAACCCCTTTTTAAAACCTGACCATAGGCCTTTATGGGTTGAATATTTTTAGCCTATCCTTCCAGATGCTCACAAATGTTGAAACCTCTGTCCTAAGCGTTTCTTGGTTGAGGAGGGCTGTTTCACGATAGTCAAGAGAAAGCAACTAAAATCCTTGTTTCCAGAATGCTAATTCATCACCTGATGTTCTGTGCTCGAATGGTTGATCTTAGGTCATATACTACATGCCTTCTGCTCCCAGCAGTGATAAATAAAAATGAAGTGACAATAGTAATGTGGATTAATAAAGAATGTATGAAGCTGGCAAGCAGCCTGAAAAGTGCTGTTGGGCTGTGTTCAAAATTCAGGCGATGCCAAAGCGCTGCCAAGGTGTAGTGTCTTTGAAAAACCTGAGTCTGTTCCAGGCTTTTTGGAAGTAAACTAGCATCTGTAGGGGAGAGAAGGTATTGAATTGCATTCAAAGCCTTTAGGAACTGCATAATTAACTTCTATTACTTTGTAGCTGTTATGATAATACTAAAGGATAAATTCATTCATTAACTGGGATAATACTCATTAAGGACAAGGATATGACTGACTGGTTTTTGGAGTTTTGCCGCAGAACACTGATTTGGGTAGGGCAACACTCTCATCAGACAGGATTAACACTGTGGTGTGCTGTCTCCTTTTCCTGTTTTAAAAGCATATTGCACCATGCCCTCTGTTCATCATGGGATTTGTATGTCGCTCTGTGATCGTTAATTCACACGAGCGGTTTAGATGTGTAACAGTAGAAGTAGCAGTTTTGAGGTAAGAAGGATTTTTGTCCTGTTGTCTTTGCTGCCTTTTATTCTGAAGCGTACAGTCAGGCAGTCAGCGGGATGTCTGCACTGGGATTGAGGAGATGCACCAGCAGGAAGGCTTCCAAGGGCTATGCCATTTGCTTGCTGTGTCCATTAGCAGTATATGTGTGCTCTTTGGGAGTATGGAGTGGAAATGCAGAAGTTAGCAGTTGTCTTCTGTGCTGCACAGGAGGGTGTAAAGAATCCAGGAGCAGCATTACACTGACCTACAGCCGCATACGTGTGTCACTGGGGCTCTGGGGTTTCATTGCCCTGCTGATGGGACTTGTCCTTTGTTCCCAGCCGCAGAGCGGCTTCAGGACTCTTGTGTGTAAATCTATCCCCTGGTAACAAGAGATGAAAACCAGCTGTAGTTCTTAAACTTCGGTATTTAATTTCTCCATTCATGGCTCGCTCTGTTTTTTTCTCTATTTAAATATGTATTGGGAAGGAAACGGGGTCAGCGTGGTTCTTTCTTGTTCTTGATTCCGGATGCTTGAGATGCAATAACAGGGTTCTCGCTGTGCTTGGATTTTGAACTGAATTATTTATTTACTGGGCGACACTGCAGAGATAAATACTGTCATGGAAGTCTCGTGCTAAAGCACATTCCTTCAGCAGGTGCAAACTGAGGTGCATTGCAAGCTGTCCCTTCAGTATACCAAAGATGGAGGTTTACTGTGCTCTGTATTAATGGCTTCAACTATAAACTCTAGCAGAGAAATGGTCTGGTGGATTTATTTGAGGGTGGTTTTTAATGGGGAAAAAGGGTATCCGAAAATGATCACCACAAGATAGCAGCCTACCAGTTCATCAGACTTGCATTGGGCTGAGCTGCTGTGCAGTTATTTGTGAAAGGGAACGGTGAGAGATCTATGGCAACTGCTGCTTTCATGTGCTCTTCAGATGGTTTTCTGTGATGGAAACCTACCAGCTGAAGTGAATGGTCAGGGTAGCCATGGTCTAGGAAGGGATAATGAGCAAGAGGGAAAATTATTTCTCAGAATAAAATGCAATATCCCATGAATGTGCTGCCATGAAAGTGTTTTCTTTTTTTAAGCAGCAGAAGCTTTTACAATTATATGGTCGTTTGTTAATGTGTCCTTTGGGCATTTTGCCTTCAGAAAGCAAGCTCTGAATTAGAGACATCAATCTTCTTGTATCCAAATTGTATTCTACTTAACTCTGAAGCAAAAGTGAAAATCACTGTTGAAATCCAAGAGGACAGGATAACGATTATGGTTTCTTTCTGTAAGTGATGCATTTTGGCAGGGCTTCTGATTGTCATGTGGTGCTTTGTAGACAAGGCTGGGCCCGGCCGCAAATTGAAGAGGACAGTTGGCTTTATTCTGAAGAGACGTTGAATCCTGCCCCATAACCAAGCAAGTGTAAATGCGTTGCAGAGGAGCCGTTTGTCTACAATATTACTTGTTTTACAACTTCTCCAAGAGCTGGGCTTGGTTCAAATCCAGAATAAGAAGGGGGATTGTGGTGGATGTTCCTGTTTTTTATAGCTGCCTTGATGTTTATTCCTTATAGAGAAGGTTAACATGAATGCATTTTTAATAGCAATATTACAGTGCCTGTTTACTTGGGAAAGTTGACAGCCCTTTGGGACAGATAGTCCAAAGCAGTTTCATCCAGTATCATCCCCTGCAGGCTACAAAGTTACTTTGATCAACAATTAATGTCAGATGTTAGGTGGCTAAGCAAGCATGAGGAGAAAGACAAGGTGCTCGGTCGTGATGCCTCAAACCCGAACAACTTGAATGTAGATAAAAGTTCACAGGCCTCGGAGGAGCATCTACACTTCCAAACAACAGATTCATTGGACATAAAATGTAGGACAAGCAGGTTAGTAAAGAAAATTTTAAAAAAAGGCACTCACGAGGTAGAGAAACCACATCAAAATAAATAGCATGTGTGTACAAATGCTTTAGGGGTAAATCAGAGATGTGTAATTTTCGTTGTTTGTAGCACATATTTACAGTCACTGAGCAAAGTGGCAAAATGCACAATCTGGAAAGTTTTCAAAAGTTATGTCCCACCTGAGTGCACCTGGTTTAGTTAAACTCCAATATTGTAAAGAAAACCTGTAATTGAGTTGTTTTGGTGATAAAAATGCTGAACTGTTAAATGCCATCGTCTTCCTCAATAACTAGAGGTGCTTTGCCCAACTGGATTTATAACTGACTGTATGTTAAATTAAGAATAAGTTTTGTTTTAGAGCAGTCAGTGGCAGAATTCTCAGGGGGGAACATGAATTGAGCTTGTGCCTTAAATCTTTATATTCATTAGTGCTTTCCTAGAATTACAGAGCAGACTTGTGCCTTGAGTTTGTTAAAAACCATCAAGCAGGTGTTTCTTGTCACTATGTGTTGTGTAACCCATGATAAACTGACCTAGTTCAGTGAACGCTGAGGTCCCAACTCGTTGAGCAAAATTTACACTTGAAGTGTGAAACAACTCAGAATCAGTTCATTGTAGGCCTGCTGTGAATTCCCAAGTTTTCCACTTCCTTGGCAGGGGCTGGTAGCCTCCAAACTTGAAAAGCTGCAAACGTGTAGACAGGCTGTGGGACGTAGACATCAAGCATAATTGCAAACCGATATTGTTAGAGACTGTAGAACAAGTTTGCAATCAAGGGCTCAGGCTTTGTCGGATAAGAAGGAACTGACTTCCTGGTTTTCTAATGATGCTTTTTTTAACTGATCTGTGGATTTAAAATACTGTGTTTATTTCAAACTTTGTGGTTTACCTTTTTAAAAGACCCCATTAAGGTTATTAGATGTTAAAGATGGCCTGTCTTAAATGTTTCATCTCCTGGGTCTTGGCACTGCTTTTCAATGTTTCTTCTTAAACCCGATGCGTGCAGCTGCCAAAAAAGCATCTATTTCTCCATTGTGGCTACAGCTCCAGATCTGTTAACAAAACTTCTCCAAAGCTGCTTCTGTTTCTTGTGCTTTCTAAATAATGTTTCACCCTTTACCCTTCTAACCTCTTTCCTTGAGTTTTGGTCAGCTACATCTTTAACATACCTGCTTGTATACCTTTTTTCCTTGAAACGTTCATGTGTTTTACCTCTCTAACCCTACCCAAAGGAGCAGGAGTGGGCAGAAAGGTTCCCTCTGGCATCCCCTGATAAATCTGGGTGGGGATGCAAGGGGAATGGACTGCAGGAGCGGCCAAGCTCGCACGTGTCTTCAGGAAAGAGCATCTCCGACTGCTGCTCTTGGAGGCAGAGTACGGGAGTAGGTGAGCCGTTGGCCTGGCCCAGCAGGGCATCTCTGACGATCTTAGTGGTATTTTCCAAATACTGTTAACATATTTTGCTTCATTCCGGGGTGTCAAGATAAATGGGTTTGTAATGGAAGCAGTGTCAGATACAGCATGTTTTTTATTATTTCCACACTTCTAAGTTTCGGTTATTTTGTAAATGATGCGGTAGATGTGTGTCCTGTTGCGTAGCAACCATAACTGGGGTTATGAGGGTTTTTTTCAAACACAGTTTCTGGGGTTTGGACCTACAAAATCTTTTCTTCCCGGCAATTAGTTTTAACAAACTAAAGCTTGTGTGCTTCAGTCACTTAAAAAAACAACCCCAACATTTAAAAAGTCAGCTGTTTGCTTCAGTGACGTGCCCAAGAAATGAGACTTAAGAAAATTGAGATCTATATCTGTCTAAGCTACTGTTGCTGCAGCTAACCGCAGGCAAGTCATTTTGAAAGTTTGTTTTGTTTTGTTTTACTAACCTCAGGCAAGTAATTTTCAAAGGGGGTTTTTTGTTTGGTTTGTTTTAAAGGATAGTGGTGCTTGCTTACTTTGATGAAACATCGTTTCTTCTCTGTGGTTAAGTGCTGAGTAGATTATAGCACATTTGGGGCACAGGGTAAAGAGGGTGTTGTATTTAAATATGTGCAATGTCCACATAATCATTTGTAAATATATATGCATTCACTCATTGCCTCACTACCTGTAAGACGGTAGAATTTTAGTTCCTGTTACTTAGCGGTTGTTAGTGGCTTTGAAGTTTTTCTTTTGTGGCTGTAAGCTCATGTTGGGTTATCACCTTAATTTTCTGAAGTGTAGAAAAGCAGTGCCCCATGCTGTGGCTGCCCTCCCCTTCACCCCTGTGTCTCTCTCTGACCTGCTGCTCTTATGGTATAATTTTACTAAAGAGATGATTGATACTGAATTGTTTAAATTATAACACGTCAGGAGAGCAGGGGATTTCATTCACATGTTGAGAGTTGTAAATCCTGTTTCAAGTTCATTAGGTGTCTGTCAGCCTGCCGCTCAGAAGTAGGCTTTCTTGTGGGAGGGAAGATGGTCGTTACGTTTTCAAATGCTGTACCCATGGTATGTTTGCGTTCGGTCTTCTTAGCATGCCCTTATTTCTCTGGGTCTGTACAAAACCAATTGCCACCAAAGCCTGAGCCAAATGTTTGCCTGCTGTCTGAATGCTTCTGGCAAAGCTGCTCTTCTGAGCGACAGAGAAACCACTGGAAGGTCATGGCTTATTTCAGCTTAGCACCCAGAAAACGGCATTTACCTGGTTGTGGTGAGTTTCCAAAATCGGTCAGATCGAGCAGGGATAATACTGCTGTCATTCAGACCAGGTCTTGGGCAGCCTTTTGTTCCCATGTGTGTTTTTAGTGTTCCTATCTGTAATTGGAATCAGGGAGCACAAGGAAGTATAATTTTTAGGGGAGAAAAGCTGCAGTCGTTTCCATTAAAATATCTTTTTTCCTGCTGATTGCAATTAATTGATAATAAACTGATAATTAATGCTGAAAGAGATTAATTTCTTCTATGGAATAAGGCTATTAAGGATTCACCACATAAATACACTAAACTTTCTCCTCTGCCTTCTGCCTCGTGGTCTGTTTGTACGTTATGTTCCCTTCATCTTGTGATAGTTGGTCTCTCTTGTGGATTTCCTGTGATTCCAGGTGGAGTGCTGAAGTTTTAGTGTTTCCATCATTTTCGCCTTATTCAAAGGTCCCTCCTGCAGATATTTTATTTCCTTCTAATCATAAGTATGTGCAGCTGCCTGACAGCAGAATGGGTATCACGCTGCAAGCTGTTGATACTATCTTCTAAGCCAGGTCAACTCCAAAAGTGAACAGCCATCTTCTTGATGTAGCTGTCCTCGCTGTAGTTGTCACTGTGCTGAGTGCTCATCACTGCCCAGCTCTGCCAGCTGAAAGGGTCATGGGAGCAAGTGCTAATGTTTGCTAAGTAAAATTTATGCATCAGTGGGTTTAAGCTAATGCAAATGTCTTCCAGCTTAAGGAAAAGCCATAATATGGGCGTTCCCCACCCTGTGGTGGGAAGGAATAAACTCCTGTTGACGCGTAGTACCAGGAGCAATGCAAGCGAGCATCCATCCGTGGCCTCAAGGTGAGACCTGGAAGTGTGCTAGCCAAAAAGCCTTACGTTGCTGAGCGTACATTTTCATTCAGAAATAAAGTAGCTTTCTGTTGCCTTGGTGCAAGCTCCCTTTAAGTTTTAAAGATTTATAATTTCCCTAAAGTTATAATAATACACCAGAAGTCATGAAATCATCTAGGACATTTTGGTAAACAAACTTAAGCTTAGATAAAGCCACCTATGGCACCAGCTAAAAACACTTCCTGCGTAAACTCTAAGTGATGGATTTTATCAGTCTTGTTTTCTGTTTTGACTAAATTTCTAAGCCATTTTCCAGTGTGACTTGAAATAGAAAAAGGGCTGAAGGGTCATGCTGGAATAACATACAGAACCCAAGACACAGACAGCTGTAAAAGTCACCCACATGGCAGAGTTAAACTCTACTGGTGGATGCTGGCATTTTTCCAGCTATTTAATACGTGGTGTTTTCTTACTGTAGGGTCAAACCGAAGTGACTTTTGCCATATACTTTCATCTCATTTTCTGGTCTCGATCTCCATGTGGACTGGTAAGGTTCATGACAGCATCCATGTGATTTCTCTCAGGAAATAAGCATTTGAACCAGAAAAGAAAGGTCTATCCCTGTCTTAAAATAAATAAATCTTAGGTGCTACAGAGAAAACATACTCGGACCGTGGGACAGGAAAGTCATGCGTGCTGGAACTCAGTAGCACCCTGTCTGGCTTGAAGAGGCATTGATGGACAAAAAGGAGTCCTATCTGCACAGATGTAGACAGATTCAGCTGGAAACCCAGTCTTTTACTTTTTCTTGCATAGTGGGGAGAGGACATCTGTAAATCTTTATTATAAAATGTCAGCATATCTGTTTTGTAAAGGGACCGTATCACAAATATTGACAACAGACCAACTTCTTTTGTGTTAGCTGGATGCCTCTGAGTAAGCCATTGATTGTTCAGTGTGCAACAGGGGAAAAATTGCTTCTTGCCAGGTCCCAAGTGAAAACAGTTAAGTCCACATAAAAATATTCCTGTATGGAACTGGCCTGGAGCTTATGGGAGCCGCTCTTAGAAACGAGTAAGGTTTTTGTACTGGTCACTTGGAGGGTTTGAGAGATGATGGAGCAAAGGTGGGGGTTTTTTTGTCTATGGGAATGAAAACGCAAAGGATGCTTTAAAATATCCTCCTCTTAAATTTGCTTTTCCCAGTCTGACAGTAACCAAGCAGTACTGCAGTAAGTAATGTCTTTTAGTAATGAAACAGACCGCCAGTGAGCTGCAGTTGTCATGCTCTGTGTTGGGCTTGGAAAGAAAGGGAACGGGTAGTGATACTGCTGCTCACTCGAAGTATCACCAAATGAGCTGTGCTTGAGAGAGTACGTAAACTTCTCCTGGCTATGGCTGCATGTCATCCTCCTTAGGCCATTTGACCAGCAGAGCTAAAAATACTGCTCGTGGAACTGGGGTTCTGAATCCTTGTCCCTCTGAATCTCATCTCATGTGATGTGAAGCCTGGGTAGCTTTTTATGATCTACAATCTTAGCATAAAGGTTTTACTAATGGACGGTTCAAATCTCTGGCTCAGTGGAAATTAAATCATCAGTTTGGTAATCTCTAATTTTTTTTTTTTTTTTATCATGACATTTCTTCTTGCTTTGATAATCGGAAAAAACCAAGAAACACTCTGCAGTGTGCTGAAATCTCACCCGTCTTTCATCATACGCTTAATCCTACACAGCATGCGAGACTAAGGGAGAACAGATCGAACCGTTTTAAGAGTAGGAATGAACCCAGATTTTCCATTTTGTGAGAAATTCTATAATTGTCATGATGCTTTTCACTGTGAACGTTTCCGTAAAATGAAATTCCAAAAAATACTTTGATTTTGTTTGAGGGATTTTTTTTTTTTTTTAAGTCAGTGGTCAATTTTTCCTTTTAAAGATCATGAAACTATTTTATGGCATTATTGAAAGCTTCATTTGAGACTTGATTTTTTTTATTTTTATGAAATTTGTCATACCCAGGTTTGTAATTGAAAGTCTGAATCCGGGAAATCACTTGACTCTGTGCTTAACTTCACCTCCATTCTTATGTCCCATTGAAATTAATGGGATTTAAGCACATGCTTCTCTAAATCGGGACCATCAATTAAAGAATGGAAAAGTAGTTACTGAATTGGAAAATTAGAGGGTGATCAAAAATTTATTTGAGCAACAATTTATGGAAATCATTAAAAATGTGAAGAGGGCATTTTTGCCATATGGGTATTATATGCCTGAAGCACCAGTAATGTTTAGCTTTGCTATAAAACACAGTTGACAATATGAGACCAACTTAACAGTCACTTACTTGTTTCTACTGTTTTATTAACTCTCTAAATTAAAAAAAGAACCCTTTTGCAAAACCCTTCTGGCACTTGAGAATTTGCAGGAAATGGGAGCAAGATGTACAATTTTTATATTGATATAGTGAAACATTGTGGTATTTTTGATATTGATTGAGGTCACTGTTGTTTCTGCTGCTTTGGCAATGCAACTCTGCAAGTCTAGTTGAGTGAATTTAGACTTTGCTTTCTTGTGATTTGTACTGGGGATCTGAGGGAAATCACTAAATCTTGTCTGGTTCCTTCCTAGATTGCTGCAATGATTCCTTCCTGTAAAGTTAATTGCATCCCTTGTAAATGTGGCTGTCTTATTTTTGCTTAAAAATCTGTCACTCGGGCTCCTAGTCTGCAAAAACTTCGCTTAATGCAACTTTTAGAACAACCTGAAGCATGTACGCTTTTTGAATTTAGTTACGGCAGACTTAAAACTGCAGGGTATTAGGAAATACTCACATTTAAGGTGTTGGACTAACCTTCTGCTGGCTGGAAATTTGTATTATCGCTCCTGAAACTGTGTTCCGTACTAACACATCATACGCACGGCCATTCTGAACGCGACTGAAGAACGGGCAGTGCCGTTCCCACAAGTATCCTGCCATCCTTTTGCCCAAGAGCCTGAGACCCAGGGCTGTGATCGCAGGCGCTGGGCTGACTTTACCTAGGAATGGTGATAGCGGTTCTGGCATGTGCACAGCCCCTCATGGAGGTTGCTGCTGCTCCCGCAGGGAGAGCTCGGCTGGTTGCTTAGCAGCTGCCGAACGGCTGCAGTTCTAAGGTACGGGAGCGGTGGTTCTGGGTTCCCTCTCTGCACCGCACTCGGACTGTGCCGGCTCAGTGCTTGCTCCACGAGTTGTTGTGCAGTGTAGGAAGAACTTCCCAGAGAGATGGTGGGGTGAGAAACACCGCTGCTGTCGTGAGGTAAGCTGTCCCTGCTCATTAATCAACTACCGTGCTAGCTATTAGGAGCCTCGTTGCTGTGATCGTGTAGAATGGGTTTCATCAGAAGCAAGGAGAATGCTGTCCGTACAGCCCGTTCTCTCCACAGCTGATCCTGCACACCCTCTCACAAGGACCAGTAGTTTGCTGCCCCCAACTATTCCTGTCTTGTAAATTTAACTCTTACTGTCTTAATTCATGATAAAAAAAGACTGAGAATCTACAGTCCCACTTTTAAAATTAAAATATCGTGGAATTAAGGTCAGATTTATGATCATTTGACAAATAGGGTTTTTATTCATGTGGGTCGCGTACGAGATTGTATTGGAATGTCCTGTTAAGTGCAGTGGGCAGAAGCAAAGAAAGGATTGAAGTGATTTCTCAGTCTGTTGTTTCTTACGTTGGTGACTAAACCTTGCGCAGCTGAAGGTCATACTGGCAACTTACCAAGGGAGCAAGAATCACTTAATTGCAAAAGATGGAGAAATTGGAAGGGCTGTCATCTTTTTGGAGATAATTAGACTTGCACTCCTGTTCCTGTTTTTCTCCTTTAGACGAAAAGTAAAATGACAGCTTTCAGAAATTACAAAGCATTTATGTCCTGTGTAGGTACCCTCTTTGTAGGCTTGTGACATATGGGTGATTTCTTGTGATACAGAAGCAGAGTTTATGGGCACAGTGCACGGTCTGGAGCTGTCCTAAATAAATTTGACAGAAAATGCCTAGTACGCTGGGTTACAGGTTTTACATTTACGATTGCCTTGCAGGCTTTGCATATTAATATAAAAGTGATGCTTGTAACTTTCCTGGTAAACAAATGAATATAGCATGATAGAGAAGTCAGAGTAAGCCATGCTTTTTTTGTATCCCAAGTGAAGAGGGCATCAGGTGTGGTTCTGGCAACCACCTACAGCAGATCTGGGATCACATTTTACAGCTACTTTCCCGGCGACGTGTCCCCTCTTATACCATGCATTTCTCTCCTTTCGGTACTGGTTGCCGGGCATCCCTTTGTCGCTTTTAATCATTGGCCCAGTCTTTGAGCGGCCGTGTAACCTGGCGCGATCTAATTCCTTCCTCTGACGTCTTCTGAGTCCTTGCACTGCTAGCATTGCTATGCTATAGGAGCACCTGGACTTGTACAGTGTGGCTAACATCTGTTGCATGCTTTGTTGGCTTTCTCATCCTTTCCCAAGGGAGAGACAACTGCATGTGGAGTGTGTAATGCTGATAGAGATTTTTTTTCTTTTAAAATATGGCCATGCTGTTGATTTTAGGAAAGAAAGACTGAAAAAGCACTTTGCACTTGAAATAGAAGGTGGGGAGGCTTTGTGGAGGTCTGTGGTCTCTAAGTGAGCGTCCACATCTGTAAAACAGGAATAGTCTCATTTTAGGGGCTGCATGGGAATGTTGAGAAGATTAATGACTGTTCGTAAAGTGCTTTGACCTGTAAACTGCTGCATTATTACAACATTTTTTATTGATCATAATACCCCATGAAGCATTTAGAAGTAGTCATTAGGTATTAAAAGCCTCACAAAGCAAATTATGCTGTGCTGCCATGGTCCCTTCCTTGTCCCCTGAAGCAGTATGTATCTTGTCAATATTTTAATTGGGGAAATGACATGCACTCAGAAGTAAGTCTTCAGCTAGTGTTGTTCATCATAGATTGTTTTTTTAATTCAGCTGAAGATTTGCCTGGGGTATCTGACAAAAATTTTGCAAGCTTCAATTCTGCCTTCAGATCCCTGAATGTATGTTCTTTTATCTGCATAGAATCTAATTTCATGCTATTTATACAACCGTTTTGTAATTTACGTTTGTGCAAAGACACCTCGTGTATGAAAATGCTACAAAATCCTGGTAAGACAGGTGGAAGTGAAAATCTTTGGATAGGTCTCGTAATGCTGGGCCACATCTAAACCCACGGTTAAATGATTAAAAGAGGAACACTAACAGCTGGTTTGGGCACGTATGGCTGTCTACAAATTAAAACATGAAAACACTACTAAGGCATTTTCATCATTTTCAAATGTTTTGAGGAGAAAGATGGCCAGATCTGTCTGCTACTTCTGCACAAATTTTCATTTTCTTCATCTAACCCGAATTGGTGAGGAGCTTATAGAAGTGTGATTCTTTTTCTGCTTATGCAGGGGAGGAGCTGGATTGTGAAGCGGAGTTATGAAGATTTCAGAGTACTTGATAAACATCTTCACCTGTGTATTTATGACCGGCGCTTCTCCCAGCTCTCAGAGCTACCCCGCTCCGATGCCCTGAAGGACAGTCCAGAGGTAAATTATCAGCTCTGTAAACATTTAAAGCACAGTCACTAGCAAGGGGTTGGAAGATATTTTCAAGTACGTACAAAGTAGTTTTAATGCAGACTGGGTTAGATTTGGAAATTGATTACTAGTGATAAGATCAGTATGTGGTTTTTACCCTTATTTTCAGTGATCTAAAGGGAAATGCCTGCAAGTTCATATGAATTAATGTGCTGCTAAGTGTGGAATGGTTATCAAGAGTGTCAGGAAAGAAGCTGTCCTGTTAGTACCTTAGATAAGAATTTTGTTGTGTCTTTGGAAACTTTTTCAATGTTGTGGATATTTCCTGTCTTAATGTTAGCAACTTAACATTCCTAGGAAATCACGCTGTTCTAGGGCTGCAGCACTGCAAGAGTAATACCATTTGGAATGCTAGGCTTATATTTATAAACTGAAAATTACTGATGCTGTTTTTTAAAAGCATTTGCATTAGTGCATTATTTAAATGGTCTTTAAAAAGCTTAAAGAGTGGGGGTTTTTTCCTAAATGAATAGGGGGTATTTTTCATTTCTTGACTTACTGTCTTCACCTGGAATATGGTGAGCTGGAATTCCTTTGGCTTCTTGTCTGTTGGTAGGTTAGAGATTTATTCATGTCCAAAATAATCTTCTGGAAAATAGCAGGTGCATCTTGACTGCATCATTTCAGAAGATGTGGAGAGGCAGGCAATGTAATGCGTGGCCACAGAGGTTATTTGAGCCAGTAGAGCATAACAAAACCGTTTGGCCTCAGTCTGTCTGTGGAGAGAGCGTGTATCACGGTGACGGACAGTGCCCATTGCTTCATTTCACAGGTCACTTCTCTGTGGGACCTGTAGTTGTATGTTTGCCCCCTACCATCGAGCACAAGTACGGACAAATCCTGACATGCTCTGTCGGAAGGCTAATGTTGCCCGCTCACGGGATGTGTAGCTGAAAAGGGAAATGAGGAAATTGAGGCCATTCCAAGCATTCAAAGAAGAATCCATCCAGGATCTATAAATCAGAATCTGTGTTCTTTCAGTGCTGAGCGGGTGAGGATTGATTGCTTTAGAACAACACACAATGGCTGAAATCAGTACCCCACTGAAGTCTGCAGGGCTTTCGCCATTCAATATATAGGCAGTTGATAATGCAGTCCCATTGCTCATCAGAGAAACTGATCTATTAGTTGCTTTGGCTTAATGCAGACTATTTCTGAAGAGAATTTAAAGCTTCTAGGCTCTTAAATTCAGAAGAAGCAGCAATGTTCAGGATAATGAATTCCTGGGTTTATATTTTTAAATTATATTTTAGGCATTCCTTCCTCTTACATCTTTATTTGTACAACTGATTTAATATGTACTTTATAGCATGAGCCTGAAAATCTGCATTATGTCTGTAAGCACAGAAGATGTAAAGATGTTGAACAGCTCTACTGCTCTGTGAAATGTAATTCTGCAGCTGTGTGGTGTCTCATGCTATATTTTTTATTTTGAATTGACCACATTTGAACAGATGGTTGAGGAGAACAATGTTTTAAACAGTCCTACAAACTCTGGGCCGCAATACGGCTTTATAACGTGGTCACTGTGGAGCTTTGGAAAGACCTCACTAGCTTCTCTTTAATAAAAGCAAGTTTACTGCTATAGAAGGGACATTGCTAAGTTTATTTTTTAAACCCTCTTCTCTTTCTCCAAGGGGTCAGTCTGAGTCGCCACATTCTTAAGGGTTTGCAAGTGGGTGGAAATGGCAGCCAGTGTTTTGTTTTGCTAAATGGTTCTCAGATGTGTTGGATGGCCATAATACAAATGAGTTGTTTGTATGTGAAATTCATGATGAGAGAGGAAGGCTTTAGATTTAAGGTATCTTGACAAGGGAAATTATGAAAATCTACGTATCTTATAAAAATAACATTATTACTTTCACAGGGAGCTGCTTCTTTACACTTTTTTTTGTGTGTGTGTGTGTGTAATCATTGTAACACTGTATGTAGTTTGCTGTCCTCCAAATGACGGATTTCCTTGCAAAAGGGAATATATTTCTAAATGCTTGCCTGTGCCAATGGATAATTTATAAGCTCTCCAAGCCTGAAGAAGTCTCTCCAAACTACGGTGTATTAACAGAAAAACTCTATGTCTGTTTCTTTCTGTTCCAGCTTGTCACCCAGATGCTGATGGCTTACCTGTCACGTCTCTCAGCCATCGCAGGCAACAAGATAAACTGTGGGCCTGCTCTCACGTGGATGGAGGTACAGTATGAAGCTCAGGTTGTTCTTTTTTTCCTGACCTTAGCAGCAGAGCAAGCCACAAATGTGCTCTCTTGCCTTTCTAGAAAAGAGGTATAATCCTTCCACACCTATTGGTGTCACTGGAATGCTATCCTAAGAGTTTTATTCCCCTGTTAGCAGCAAAAGGTATAGAACAAACAGGATCAGATCCAATGTTAAGAATATAGAAGCTTTTTTCCCCTCTTGCTTGGATTTTGCCACCCAAAGACGTATCATTCTGCTGATACTCACAAATAAAAGGAGGTGGCAGTTCTAATGAAGCAGTGATTGGGTCAATGGACCGCCTGGGAAAGTCCAGTTCATGGCCAAAGCCTCTGAGTAACAGGCTGCAGAAGGTGCACAGGTTCTTGGGCTGCTTTTTGGCGAGGCAATGCTGCAAGTGTGGCAAGTTTCTAAAACTACTGGAGCTGTTTCAGTTATGGTGCTTGCNTTTGCCTTTTTTTTTTTTTTTTTTTTTTAAATTTTTCCTTGCGATAGCTACAGAAACAATAAATATTATCTGCTCCTGTTTGCTATCACTGTTGGTTAAACTGCTCAACAGAGCCTACGTTGTGCTTGCAGTGGCACTGTTTGTATATTGTGAATTGCAGCTGCAGCTTTGGTTTCTCTGTTAATGGTCTTCTACCATCTTAAACAATAGACCTTACTGGGCAACGTGTGCAGGAAAGAATGGGGCTAAGTGATCAAGGCCACCTGTCTGTGTCAACGGTGCTGTTGCTGATTAGGCTGGGTAGAGATGTGTGTGTCTTTCCATTGCCTGGTGATACTGCTGCACACCAGGAATAGAAACTACTATTATTAGACTGTTGCAATTCATTTTTAAATGGTTGTGATAAGGATTGAGTGCATTTTCCTGCAGTTTTCCCCGCTGATGTCCTCCTCACCCTGAAACCCTTTGGGATGAGAAAAATCTTGGAAACCTTCTCAGCATGAAGGGAGGAAGGAAGTTACAGAGAAAAATGAAACTGTAGAATTTACAGCAACACAGTGGACCTAGAGATTACAGCAAACCCATTGCACATGCAATACAGAATAACCTTTCCAACGGACTGAGAATCGTAGAAAATGTTACACGAGTACAAAAATCTAGGAATTTTGAAAGTAGGCTGATGATTGCAGCAAGGAGTGGGAGCCATGTTTTCTTAAAGAAAGAAATAAAAGGGTGGGAGAAAATTGAAAGCGACACTAGTTTTTGGTTTGACAGTGTTTCCTCCTTACCTGAGTGCCTCTTCTTGAGCATTAATTCCATCTTGTAGAGAATTTTTGTAGTCACTTTTGTATTGCCATTTTAGGTACTTCAGGAACACAGTATGGTTTGCTGTTAAAGGGAGGTGTAAACACTCACTGTCATGTTACTGTTTGTGCACAGACGCACAAATAGAGGATTTTTTTCTCATTAGTTGGATGGGGACATACAACCTTCTGAAATACTCTTTAAGAACTGTTCCTGAGCTTCCTTTCTGTGTGTGCTGTGCCCTCCACTGCCTCTCCATGCCGCTCTCCTCAGGGGGCCCCCAAGCTGTGCTGTCTCTGTGAATCAGCTTGAAGTCTCTGCCATGTATGAGCACCAATAAAATGCCTCCTCACTTGTCCTCAGCTGCCTCACAGTCTCCTGTGCTCTTTATTTCAGATTGATAACAAGGGGAATCACCTGCTAGTCCATGAGGAATCATCCATTAACGTTCCTGCTATCGCTGCTGCCCACGTTATTAAGAGATATATTGCTCAAGCAGCAGACGAACTGTCCTTTGAGGTAAATAATTGAAAGAGCTTGCATTCCTTGTTGTCATATACAGAAGAGCGTAACTTGTGTGCCTCTGTGTGTGTGTGTGCGCGCGCGCGCATCAGGAACATATTCAGACACTTTCAGAATGTTTTGTGAGGTGAAGCTTAGAAGATTCAGTTAAATATTCGATTTGCAATGGGTTGGATACAGGGAAGAGTTCAGTCATCTTTAAAATACAGCTTTACTTGGCATTAGTGTCTTCTGATTAAACAGATGCTGCCAAGTATTGTAGCCTGGTCTCTGAGCAGCAGCAGACCCTGCATAGTTCGTACTGTAGAGTGCATTAAAGTATGTTGTATCTGTTCAGGAAGACTGTCCACATATGTGTGTATGTGGACACACGCCAGTTTAATTATTCATTGGCCGGTTTACACAACCTGCGTTCCTGTTAGCAAGTCTGTGTCTAAAACCATTTTTAAGAGCTTCTGCTCCCACGAAAAGTAAAGAACCTGACTGTCAAAGAATTTGGCACTTAAAGGGCAGGTGACAGTCTAAGCCTGAAAATCTTACGTGCTGCAGAGTGGGAGCTGCTGTGGAGCAAAGGTCTGGAAGATCAGACCCTGGAAGTCTTTGGGTATCTGGCTCTTGTCTGTTCTACCCAGAAAGTGCCGTTCTATGTTCTGATTGTTTATGTGCAGTGGTACTATCAATGGCGTATTCACAGCATTATACAAAAAAGTGTAAAGGAAAACAGTGCCCGCAGGAGTTTTTGTGATCACATTTTTAGCATGCAGTGCAGGAAGTAAAAGCAATAGTGATAGTCTAGTGCTGCCAAGGTTTTGTTCCTTTTCAAAATCGAGGCAATTATTAGTGTACACCAAAGAACCGCAATAATCAGAAAGACGTGTGGGTATTTCATCTTCCAAGTTAAAATGCATGCCGTGCAGGATACAGGCTGTTTGTCAGTGTCTCCGTATTAATAAAAGCACTAAGATGGCACTCCCTGCTTGTAAATCTTACAGCCCTGTGCCAGCAGGCTAACTTGGCTTTGCAACTGTCAGGCTGTCCGAGAAGTTGTTCCGAGGCGTAGTATACAAGCGGGGAAACCAAGGCACGTGTGGCTTTCCAAGTTTATGCAGTGAGAAACCTTGGCAGAACAGAAGTGGAATATGATCAGTTGTTCTACAATGCTACCTTCTTTTTCCCTAACCCAAACTATCTCTTTATGCTTGAGCTATTGTTAATTTCTAATGGGCAATTGCAAAAGTAGCTGACTGGCATTTGCTCCCCAATGCTGGGGAAAACACCTGGCTTCTTTGCTCATTGTGGTGACAGCAGTTTCCTTCATGGAAATTTGCTTTGCTGTTGGTTTGCTGTTCCCTTGAGGAAATCGCTTCACTTCCCTGTGTCTCGGTTAGCCCTGTCTGAAAAATGGGGATGTGTTACTTTACAAAGAAAGCGCTTTGAGATCCATCAGTGTAAAACATTTGGTAAAAGTTGGGCATTACTGTTAACAATTTTTGCTATACTTAGCTGCCGTATTTATTTAGGTTCTGCCCCTTCTGCTCTGGCCTGTCTCATTTTCTATTATAGAGACCACACAGATCTTGATTTGCACCAAATCTTGGATTATACTGATTCCTTTGGAACTATCGCAGCATTACATTTTTTATGGGAATGAGCAAAGCTTCAGAAAACCTCTTTGGTCATTGTCCTTCCTGTTGCTGTAACACCACACCACCTCTCCTCTGTTAATTTTCTGATTAAGAAAAGCATGTCTTGGTCAGTTTGTGATCTACAAAGGGAGCTCTTAACTTTTTGCTGTGAAAGGAAACAAGAAGACATATGTCAGTGTCTACTACATATATATATATGGCATGTAGTAAAAATTAGTTCACCTACATGAGAGTGTTTTCCAAAGTGTTTCACACCATCACCACTTACTTATGTCTGCAGTTTAATCAGAACACTTCTGTACCCTTTGGCAGAGAGCCTACTGCTTTTGAGAGTTGTTTCCTTATAAACAGCTGTATCCTGTATGTTGTATAATGCAGTAACTCTTCTCCATCACAGTTTGATTTCACATGGGCAGGTGTCTCAAGATTGGCATTGCTGGAGTTGCTTACAAGTTTTAGTTTTTTGCACTATTGACGAATGCAGTTATTTGAATTGTGCTTTCCTCCTAGATGCATTGCAAGCTGTAACTGATGTTGGCAATCTTTTGCAGGTGGGAGACATAGTGTCTGTTATTGATATGCCACCAAAGGAGCTGACCACATGGTGGAGAGGCAAACATGGATTTCAGGTAGGCACGAGCATCAGACACGAGAGTGCAACTTAAATAAAGGCAGGAAACTCGGCGGTGTGTTTATCGAACTGCTGTGCCTGCACAGGATTACTCATGGATATAAGCAGAGTGCCCCTGCGTTGGTGTGAGAGGATTTCCCCTTCCTCTCTGGACTTGGGCTACAGCAGACGTGTGGTCTTCATAGGAAGTTATCTCCCTACCTAACTGTGCGAGTTAGGGATAGCCGTGACCCTTGTGATCGACAGCTGGCCTGATGTTAGTAGAAGCTTCTGTTGCACCCCCTTCAAGGCAGCTGACACCGTTATTCAAATCATCCCATTCCTTCCACTACCTAAAACTAGATCAGGCAGAACACAGAGGATTCAGAGAAAGCCAGCTGATAAGACACTGCCACCGACTTGGACAAGCCATCCATATAACCTGTGCTTTCATGTCTACATTTATTGTGTCGTGTTAATATTACTGGTCTCTGTAAATGTTACAGCAGAGAGATTTAGGCTGAATTTTCAAAAGATCCTAAACATACATTAGGGAATTAGGTACCAAAACTTTTGTGTCAAAATGGCATTTTCCTTCCAATAGAGTTTTTATTCGCTAGCTTGGATTTTCTCATTAGGAAATTTAAAGGGAAAAATAAGAAGTCTCTATTTACAAAACAAACCCCAAAAGCTACTGGAGGTTGGGGTAACTGACTTTCTGCCTCCTCACGCTGTCGTGTCTCAGATTTCAGCTCCTTTCAAGTAGGAGGGATTTTCATACTGCAGTTGCTGTCTGTGAGTAGGTGGAATTACGAGTTTGCTCTGGAGAGGGTCAGAATTGACCAGACACTTGTATATTTTGGCCTGGAAAGTCTTCTCAAAGTACCTCAGATTTTCCCTGACAGACCTTTCTGTGCCAGATGCAGATTGTGGTTCTGCTGTCATTAATACCAGGACTGTGTGCAATTGGATCTCCAAACACTACAAATCCCATCTGAATGGAGTGTTAGTTACACGATTACATTTCTGTCTGATTAGCCAGAGCGTGTGAGATACAGCTTTTGTTGGCTCTATATCAGATGTGGGAATTCAGATAGTATCTCATTTGTAAAATCAGAGCAGCGTTGGACATACGATACCTGCTCTGAAATGAAATTTGTTTCCAGAGTTAACACACTGAGATTTCTTGAACAAACCTGACTGTTGTTCTTCTAGTTTTGAACTTTGTTACGTCTTTGCGGGACTTTTGTTCTGATCCTAGAAACCCTAAAGCTGTATTTGCTGTACTATCAAAAATTAACTAAATGCTTTAGTCCTACTTGGCATGAACAGGCTATGCCACATTTAACTTCCAAGTGAATCAATAAAACAAAACTACTTTGTGTTCTGTGCATGAGTGCAGACACTTTGCACAAAGCTGATTGATTACAAGTGTATGGTGTCCCCACGCAGGATGTAGATTCCATTACTCTGTGCAAGCTCCCTGCTTGCCATCGGGCTGGCATCACTAGATATGAAGAGCGTCACTGGTGATTAAAGACACAAGGAGCAAGGGAGCTCTTCTGCAGTTTGTCACTGCCTTCTGTCTCTCAGATCAGAGCAGTCCTATTGTGCTCTCCCAGCATAAAGATATGTTGATGAACAAACCGCTTGAAAAGGGGTTTGTCTGTATCCGTGCACAGTCAGTCTACTGACACAACAGATCTGAACAGCTGCGGAAGTAGAGCAACATATTTTTGCTTAACAGAAAATTAGGGGTGGAATAATCTTGTGTCTTAAATGGTAAGCAAGAGTCTTTAACAATGTGAATCAGATCACGGCCACTGAACCACGCTGTTGGAAACGCAGCAGCCATAGTACATGTTTCGGTAGCTCTCGGGATGTGTTTGCACAAATGCAGAAAATGAAGTTAGCGTGTTTTACGAAGTTACTGCCTTTCAGCTGAGATAGGGTAACAGGCCATGTGTATGCTTTCTGCTCCTGCTGACTGCAGAGTAAAGCTAGTTAGCTCAGAGGTGGTTTTCAACAGCTGTACCTCAGTTGACAGGCGGTAATTTCATAAGCTATGCTAACTCGTATTATTACTGCATAAACATATCTCTTCACACAACCATGGATCTGATTTGCAGAGAGGTGCATTTTTGCTGTGAATTGACAGTTTTTGTCATTTCTTTGAAATGTACTTATCAGAGCTTTTCATTTCCACAAAACACCATCGGCTACCAAGAGATGCAAATTCTAGCGTTGTACAAAGAGCGAGAGGGTTTTTTAAGCTGTGTTTCAAGTTTAAGGCCCGTAAGCTCTGAGTGTGCAGAAGAAGTACATTTCCCGATGTAATGGAGTTTTTTGACCATACTAACTGTGGCAGTGAGAAGAGAATTCAGAGAAAGGGAATTTATCTCTGGTGTTGATACACCAGACCTAGAGATGTGTTACAGTTCAGTACAGAAGGGGACTTGGTGAATGCTTAAAAAGAGTGTATAGATGAAGAATGTTGTTACAGTAACATGTATAAGTACTGATGAAGCTGTGCAGCCTTTAAAGCATTTAAGCATTATTACAGGCAAACAATTCTGTTCCCATTTAGGAACAATAGCCGTTCTAAATGTGATAGCGATCTGTTGAGCCAGTCATTTTAATTAATAAAATAAATCGACAAAGACTGTCTTGCCAGATAGTTGTGATTCTGAGAGCAGATAAAGGAGGAGGTCCCAAGACCGAATGTTTGGACAGTTTGTTCATGTTACTCCGCAGGTGTTTTTGCTTTGTGCTAGGAAAGGAGCAAGGTTTTATCAAATGGAGCACAGCTTACATTTGTAAATCATGTCTCGATAGGAGGAGAGCAAGGTTTCACTGAATGTGGGAAAAAGTTACTTCTTGACCTAAAAGAACTTACCTGGTTTTGTGCATTTAAACCAGCTGTGGCTTGTGTATGGCTGGGCAGAAGTGAATTCATTTCTGCATGTACCCCCATCTATTAGAATAAATAAAGGGTTTCTCCGTGTTGTACAAATGAACAAGAGGCAGGTCTACAGATGTCAACAGAAAAGCAAATCTGGTAGGTTGCAAGTGTGTTCAATTTGAACTGCAGCTTTGATGCAGCGTGGAAGTCAATTTATTCTTTGCCAGCCAGAGCTATCCTTCAGGAATGAATCACCATTTTTGTTACCCTTCAGGTTTCTGTGTTACAGTTGCGAGTGCCTTTCTCCCAATACCTGATCTAATGACTGCATTGCAAGACACTTAATCATATGCGGAACAAAACAACCCACTAGGCTTCTTATCATTTTCTCTGGTTAAAGTAAAATGATTTTTAAGACATTTTTCCTCAAGCCTTTTTCTTTTCAAATGCCCTTAGTGAGTCACTGCTTTCATTGTAAGATTGTTACCTAAATTACAGCCACCTCCACATAAACAGCCTTCCAGCCCTCTTTGTTCTCCTTTTTCTTCATGCCTTGTCTTTTCAATCAGTAACTCTGTTTCAGACGACTGAATCATTAGACACGGGCCCTTTTTTGATGCACAACTGCCTTCTGATGTTCTGAATAATTCTGTCTTTTGGGTATAGTTTTCATGAGTTGCACTGCTGCACGACAGCAAGCTGCACAGCTGTTAGAGGTGGCACAAAACAATGCATAGGAGTGTGTGTAACCAGAGGTGGACTGGACTTTTTTTTAATCAGCCTGTGCTTACGTGAGCTTGAACTGGTTGTGAAACTGCAGGCCCTTGCTTTCAAACCATGTTCCATGCCGAGACTCAACATGGGCTTTAAGACTGAATGGCTTTCTCAAAAAGGGACATGTTCCGTCTTGTATTGGTCAGGCTGTTAGTTGAGAGCATTTTTTTTTTCTTGTGCATCATTTTCTAATAAATAACATGTATGTAATGTGAACATAGGGTACCAATTAGTAAAAAAAGCCTGGGAAGGCAGAGCACATTTTTGCAGCTACTGTGTTGCTTTGGAAACACCAGTTCTTCACTGAGAAGCCAAAGTTTGATTTCTGGTTCATGTGCATTGATTTGAGAACTTGGTGCAAGAGGCAGCCATCTGGCTGGTGAATGATATCACCTGCAAAACAGGCGATGTGCAAGAGCCCAGTGGACATGTCACCAGTGACATCATTTCTCAGCCAGATGGCTACTTCCATTTGTAGAACAGTGCCAACTGCAGTAACAGATTGGGCAAAATTATGTCCGAAATGATTTGCCACGAGTTTCCTACTCTGCACGCATCCACTCTGCCCTTTTTCCGTAGGCACGTAGCAGAAGTGTGCACAGGCACTCGTACACGTGTGCTGGCGTTTCCCTCGCCGTCCCCAGCCAGCGAGCACCGTAGGAGTGAATGCATTTCTCCAGTTGAGCAGCAGAGATTTCTCGCACTTCGCTGTAGGAGCGTGTGACCTTTGGGAGTAATGTTCAGCATTCAGCTGCTCCAGCAGGTGGGAATGTTAAAGGGAGAGCCTTTGACCAGCCTCACCTAGTTTCCCAAAGTACAGCTGGCATACCAGTCAGGAATGAATAAACATACATCATCCCACACAGGCATCTTTTTTTTGTGAATAAAAGAAATTAGAAGAGTTTTGCGGCCAGGATGTTCAGCTCTAGTTTACAAGGGTTCAGGATAAGAGGACTAACAATCCTGTTCCTCCTGTCACTGGTGCCCCTCTGAAATGGGTGAGTATCTTCTTAACAGGAACTGCACTGGTATGCCAGCTGTACTTTGGGAAGCCAGGTGAGGGTGCCCTGCTCTCTGCCCTAGCTACTACTATGTAGTTATTTGGGAAACAGCATAGTGAAAATCCTGCTCATGAAAGCCAAACAAGCAATAAAATGTCGATGTTAGGTTTCGCTAGCCTGTCACGATTTAAAACTACAAGAGAAAAATTTTTGAATGCAATTTAACCCATACTTTAGCATGTGTCAAAACCAAAAAACAATCAAAATGTCTCAGTGTTTCATTTGCTATTTATGTTGCTGCTACTTTCTCATTTGTTTGAATTCCCTCCTCGTACACTGAAAATTATTACTGTTACTTTGACTTTTCCGCTTAAAGCCTCATGTATCTTCCAGTTTTAGCAGATGCTGGCTTAAAAGTGTGGGGGAAAAAAAAAAAAAAGTAGCTGTTGCAGAAATGTTTGCATACAACGGTAGCCTGTGCTTTCTTCCTTTGGTTAAGGTGTGTAGTGATTTTTTTTAACCTTTAGATGACCTTGTATTTATCTAAATATATACTACCCTAGCTATTAATTTTCGTATGTTGCCAAATCCTTTAATCCTGGCTCAAGCTCTAATAGTGCCTTGCTACATCTGTTGAGATTAACTCTTGGACTAAACTCATTTATTTATACAAAATCATGGAAAACTTTCCATGGGAGGAAAGGCAGCATCTTTTAAGTGGGTGGGAATGAGGCACAAGTTATACGTTATGACCTTGAAGATGATCTCTTGGGGATCTTGCAAGAAACATTAGAATAAATACGTCAGAAAATGTAAGCCATCAGAACTGTTACCAGTAAGTTGACATCAGAGAGCTTGTCAACACTAGCACAAGCAGAAATTCTCTTTCCCTTAAAAAATCCGTTAAAATTACTGGTTGTGAACTTGGCAAAAATGATTCGTTGAGAACAGGTACAGTGTTTTACTCGCGAAAGGTTCCAAGGTACCTAGAAGCAGTGACTTAACCATCTTGGGTCTTCTTTCATTTCTAAATTCACAGTTAGCATTGTATATTGCATCTAGAAACAGGAGAAACGCTATGTTAAGAATCAAAGGCAAATGAGCTTTTGATTACAGTATGGGAGTTTGGGTTGGATTTATAACCACCATTTTCCATTATGATTACTGGAAGGTTGGTGTCCAAGTACTTACAGGCTTTTTTACACATCTCGGGCATAGATGTTGTGGTTAATTAAAAAAGTACTCAAAGCATTGAGACTGAAAGAAATTATCACTTCAGCTATGGAGTCTCCCAAGTGTATCGTTTGTGTGACGGGGCTGAGACTTTCACTGGATGTGTACGTTTTTCCGAACTTAAAAGTGGTCTCTTGCACAAGAAATGTCCACGAGAGGCTCTTAGCTATAGTAAAGTATTTAAAAACCGTGCAATGTATTTTGTTTAAATACCACTACTTTTTGTGTACGTACCAATCACCCTGTTCCTTAACATCTCGTAGCAAAGCAGCATCGCTGAGCTAAGAGGTGCCTGTCGAAGGGCCCTGTATGCGATACTAGTATTCGTGCTGGATTTCTTGTGCTAATCGGCATATTTCTATCTATAAACTGCACAAAAATCACCACTCCATTATATAACGCCACGATATCATCTCCTTGCAAAATTGGCACACCCAGCTGAGTGAGCAGTTGGGTGAAGCCATACGTTATCTTGGTTTTTGGATGGGTTCTTCAGTTCTGTGAGTCACTTGAGTAGAAGCGTAATGCACAGGCCAGTCTCAATTACAGGGAACCGTACATCAGAGAAGCAAGGTCTACTGATCCATAGTGCTGCTCTTACAAGTTTGTTCCCATGCTGTCATAGTCCTAACAAAAAGCATATTCCGAGTCTTTAACATTAAGTGGGATGGATTACAGTTTGTCCTTTTACTTGGACAAAACGTTGCCTTGCTGGATTTTGGGGGTGTGGGAAGGAGAAGTTATCTGCTATTACTATTGACTGTGGCTCCCCTTTGGGAATTTGGAATAGTTTCAAAGTCTGGAGTGTTTACCTGGACACACCATGCATGGCACTGCTACTAAATTGCTTGGAGGTTTATGGGTGGAAAGCAATGTGGAATAGGAAGGAGCTTTTTTTTTTCCCCTTGGAGACAAAAGGGAATTGTGTAAGATGAATAAATAGAGAAGGGACCGTTTGCCAGACTCACAGTGCTGACGGCCTTGCGGCTCCAGTGAATTTCATAGATGTGCTAACATGACTGGCAGCAGTCCTGGCCCAGTTCTTCTGTTTAGATGAGCTTGGGGCCCATCCACTGGCTCTCTGCCATGCATTGTTGCAGCACTTGACCAAACTGTGGCTGCGTGAAGCGACTTGATGCTTTCAGCTGTCCAAATCACATGCCTGACATGGGACAGGAAATCCTGCTTCTGGCTTAGACGGGGTGTCTCCGAAGGGTGGTGGTGCTTGAATTACATGTCACAATACAGAACCTGTGTGGGGTGAGGAGGTAAGGTATGAGAGAGAAAAAGGTCTGGAAATTTGGACTAAGGATAAAAGTTGCCAAAGGCTCTGGTCTGGCTTGGCTTTCACCAGGGGTGAGAGTAAGAAGGAAGGCACTGTGAGGTGGAGAGAAGGTTGGGATGCTGAGAAGTGTAAAACTCCTATCTGGTCACGTCTTAGCCTGAATCCTTAAACAGTGAAAGGGGAAAAATTTCACTTCTCCCCAGATACGGAGACCTTTGAGTGGCGTGTGAATTTCTGCAGGCACATCCTGTTTCAAGAAAACATTTAGATCCTCCCCATACTCTGGTCTTTAACCCTCTAGGCTGGTTTAGACAGTCTCTCCAGCATTTCTGAGTTAGAGGGGACGCGGGGGGAAAATGCTGTGCTAAAGGTCAGTGCAGGAGCGCTGCAAATTAGCATTTGAAAGTAAGCAGTCACAGGACCTTGCTGTGACTTGGGCACTTGGAGATGTCTTCATTGTCAGCGATGCTGGCAGCAGAGAAGCAGCTCCATTCAGTGGCTGTCAAAACTTCTTGCATAGCACTGCTGTGTGGCAGCCCAGGGTGGGTCATCGCTTTTGAAGCATCTTCAAATATTTGTGAAGGAGAGTCTTGCCTCTGGGGTTTTGTTTCTGGAATATTCTTTCTGTTTCAGCTTGATTAGCAGATACCCAGATAAATCATAACGGTTAAACAGCTTGTGCAGCATGTTTGTCAGCTATCCTCTCAAATCAATTTTCAGTAACGGATATGTGGCACTATTCTCCCTCGTCCTTTGCTGACAGGGAAATTGAGACACAACGGTTGGACTGGCTTGTCCATGTTCAGAAGCAGATACAAGAGTGCACACCAGAAGTTCTGGCTCTTGTCAGGGATTTTTTTGCTACATCATGCTGTTTCTTCTAAAATTACTTGTGTTTATTTCTAGTCAAATTACTGGGTTCTCACTTACAAACGTAGAACTCGTTTTACTCTATGTATATTTTATTAAACCTGTTCTCAGTTCTAAGACTGAATTGAATTCAGTTTAACTCAAACCACATTGAACTTTTTTAGCAAGATCTTTAAACACGCTTAATTTGAGTGTTCAGAAGTATCACTTATTACCCACGCTCATCGGATCAAACGCACGCAGTAAGGCTAGGACACAGTAGAGAGCTTTGTGCATTCAAAACGTCTTCTCCTAACTGATCATTAGAGAATATGCATTTTTTCTGTAATGGGACTATACAGACATGCAAATACATTGACCCATATTTGATTTCAGTTTTCTAAAGGAATAAAATGTTAAAGTGCTTGTGAATATAGAATTTTGACAGTGAAAAAAAGGTCAAGTGTTGGTGAGATTTGAGCACAGATAACTGGGATGCTAAGAGCTGAAACATTTTGCACTCTTCATTAAATTTCATGTTACATACATGCAGCCAGGTGCAGGAAACCCAGCTAAAGTCTTTCTGTCTCTCTCTCTCGAGTTCCACTTGAGATTTAAGGGTGTGTAGCACACTTGTCCTCTCCCCTCTCTGTTGCAAGTTGAATATCTCTGTCCTGTGTATCAAGCTTAGAAAACAGTATTTTACTTAACTAATTATTTGGTTTGTAGAATTTTTGGCTGCATCGTTTTGAAAAATTATTTCTCTTACACTGGTTGGTTTATGTTGGATAATGTTATGGAGCATCAGGCAAGCAGAGTTCTAGGAAAATGTTTAACAGTTGCTGGTTTAACAGTTCAGATCTTAAAAACGCTGCATTCAATATTCTGCCTCTCTTTTTGTTTTTACTACAGGTTGGATTTTTTCCTAGCGAGTGCGTTGAACTAATTAATGACAAAGTTCCTCAGTCCGTGACCAATTCTGTGCCAAAACCAGGTATGTATTTAAAGCTTTATGATGCAGTGAAATAAAATGGAGTTATCTTTTTGGTGTTCTATGTTTAGTATCTCCTTTATATACATACTGTGTTATACTCTTGTATGTTGATCATCCTTTACACATACCATGTTATGCTTTCTATGTGTTGATCATCCACACGTTACCTCTCTCTGAATAGTTGCCACTGTTGAATGTCTTTCATCTGCGGTGTTCTGTAAGTTCGTAGCAATGTCCATCTCCTGCATGATTTGAAAGATTTTAAGCTTGTAAGAATTTTAGGACACCTTCAGCAATCTGTAACTAGTGATTCCATGCAACATCTCAGTTCTTGGTGTCCGGAGGGTATTGTATGTTAGGTGTTTTTAATAAAGGGCATACAGGCAACCCAAAAGTGTTTATGCTAACTTAGCTGGAATAGATTAGTTAGGTACTAGAAGCTCCTTTCTGTTTGAGAATTGATGGAGAAAGTTGGATATAACAGAACTTGGAATCCTTATTGCTTCTGCTCTGGGTATATGACTCCATCTACTTCCTACTGCCTTCTGGACAGTTTCGCATTGTATGAAATACAGGCAAATTAATATCAAGCTTTGCTGAGGAAAGGAAAAATAAGCAGAAAATGAGGTCTTGGATCTGATTCTACTGTCATCCTAGTATGCACTGGAAGTGATTATAGTTAGATGTGCTGGCGTAACTGAGATCTCTGCAGGATTTGCTGGTGGTGAGGCTTTTGTTTAATTCTTCTGCTTTTCTTAAAAAAAAAAAAAATCTATATATTCATATATATAAAGATATATCTGTGTATCTTTTGTATCAAGAGAAGCAGTTTGAAATTGCTGATCTTTCTTAAAACATTAGGCAGCCGGCAAGTTGAGTTGGAAAGCTGGTTAACTGGTGTTCTTTTCATCTATTTTCTCTATTTTAATGATGTTCCTTATCTTATAAGATTGCTGACTTGATACTTTAAAACAAATAGATGTGATTCAAAAGTTTGACTTTTACTAAGGGAAATGCATTTTATCAGATCTTGTGTTACAGCTTGGAACTTTTGGTTCAGTGGTAAAAAGTCATGAACACCCTAAGCTATCAGTGCACTGCATTAATCTGCATGCTTCAAAGAGCTGACAGTTCGGGGAAATAGTTTTCTCAGCCATTGGTATCTCCAGCCTTTGTTACTCCTGGGAAATGTATTTGCTTGAATCAGTGTCACAGAGATCACTAGCAATTCAAAGCGCTGCAGCAGGTGGTCATTCCATAAATCCAGTATTTGCCTTTTGTGGTTTGAAGTTGATCTCTAAATACTGTGATCGGTCACTTCTCTGTATCGTATCAGCTAAAGCATGTAGACAAGGGCAACTTTAAATCTAAATACAGGCCAGGCTGATAGATACAATCATAAGCAAGTGTTTACTATTAAATATGGCTCGGGCAGTTAAATGTCATGAGCTGCTAGTAAGTACTTTCTTGCTATGCTTTAATGAGAGATAATGAAGCCGCATAGATTAATAGATTCTATTTGGCTTTAACAACACACTAGGGGGTGGATTTCCTCTTTCAGTCCTGGGAAATGTTAGTTATGAAGTTGATACCAAAAGCCCAAGTCCTATTAAAAGTCATAAGTTGAAAGATACTGCCAAGTCATGAGGCTGTCCCTGTTGACCTTCCCTGATAGTTGTTCTAGGCGTACAATTAAAAGGCAAAAGACTGCTCTAGAAGAACACTGATGAGCTTCCAGATGTAAGGATTGCTAGAACGATTGCTGCAGCTGTTTCTATAATCCTTCCCTGCCCCTCCTTTGCACACAGAATTTATGATACCATTTCTTTGTAGCATTATTGCTTTCTATTTTTTCCACCTTGGGGAGAAACAGTGCTCGTATGGTGGAGGCAGAAGTCTGAAAGACTCTTCCTCGGTTGCTACAGAAGTTGTGACTTGGCAGGGGCTAGAAGGAGTCAGGGAGGAGGTTCCCATAGTTAAGGCACGTTGAATGTGATGTTGGAGAACTCGAGGAACCTATCTGCCTGGAGGAAGAAATGATGTGTGAAATACAGAAGGGGTGAGAAGATGAAGGGGGAGGAAGGAGTTTCAGTTTCCTGGGCTCGGTTACCACACAGCTGCAGAAGCTGATTGCCTTGTCAGCGCAGTCCAGGGCGGTGGCACAGGGGCAGAAAGTTGTTGCTGGAGCACCCTGAGTGGCTTAAGTAGCAGTGCTGCGAAATGTGAAATCGGAGCTTTCCAAGCGGTTCCTCTGGAGCTTCGCTAGGAATTGCATTGCTGGGGTAATGCAGAAGAGCTTGCATTTTCCCCAGCCATATTCCATGCCTTTAGTGTATTCTAATCGATGCCTTAAAAATATCCGCATCAATTAATTTTCTCCCTTTACCTGTATTTGAAATATCCGATTGGCTTTCCCCAAGGAATAGAGACTTTTCTAAAAGGAACCACTTGGAGCTTTTGTCCTTACTCGACATTAGCAGGGTATTTCATCTAGAATTAATGTGAAGTTTTAGATTTGGGCTCGATAAGACATACTTATCAACAAGCCAACTTTATTTTCTTTAATCAAAATATGATGTGTAGAGCATCTAGGACATTTTGTATCTGCAGCATAAAGCTCTTTGCTATGAAGGAATTTACAAACATAGAACTCCCTGTGTTGTTTAATTATCCATAGATTTGGCTGGGTTGAGTAATCTAATGAAAAGCAGATGGAAAGCAAAGAACTTCCTGCCCTGCATTTTTATTATTATTTATAATTAGAGGTTTTGATTTGCAGAAGTGATGGGGACAGCATTTTTAACAGAACCATAAAATATTGCAGTGCTCTATAATGCAGTACAAATAATGACTGCAGTTCAAATGAAAATGAAGCACGGGGAATGGGAGAGGAAGGTTGTGTTTAAGTGCAAACTCTGCTTTTACAAATAGTATTTTTCTTTATTTTCATGTGGAAGTACATGCTTAGACCAGTGATAATGCAGCCAGTGCCTGAGATAAATGAAAGAAAATGGACCTTGCAGGAAAACTGTCCTTTTTATTAAATTCTGAAAATTCAAAGTAAGAAGATAGAATACTGTTTTTTCCTTGAGTCACCTCTGAAATATATTTGACAATGAAGTTTGGATTGTCAAAGGTATAATCTCCCAAAATACTGCTAGGGGTAGGTATGCTTGCAGAGATGTGCAGATATGTGTGCATGCATGCATGCACACACAAGCTATTAAAGTGTGTTTCGTTATTGCTTAACAAAATTGTTTAGCATTTTCCTTTTTCCAACTTTGTACACATGAGAAAGTCATACAAGAAGAAGGGGTGCTTGGGAGGTCTTGGAAGTTACCTGTTGAGTGCTGTTTTCCCTTCAGTATTGGACTAAGCCCATACCCCATTTTTTTCATGTTCAGTGCTGTGAGGAAATGCTTTTTTTTCAGGTGGGATGCAGACTGATACCCTGACTATTTCTATTTATGTAAAAAACACTGTAAAGATCCAGGAAGGTAGTGTGGGCTCACCAAATCCCAGTTTTCTTGAGCGCTTTTTTTTTTTTGGAAGTTCCCCCTGTATTCTCACTCAGATACGATACCCTAATGATAAATTCTTAGCCTAGATTATTGTATTGAAATGATATCTAATATTTCATAGCTAATACCATTTACTGAGAACTTAGCTGAAATTCAGTACTACAATAGATGGAATCAGCTTGTATTTATAAAGATTTTTAAAGAGATACAGGATGAAAGGTTGCACTGAGTTTCAGATATTCGGTGAGCAGTGAATCTTTTAAACATTCATTGTGCTGCTTGGAAGGAAAAAAGTGAATAGCTGTTTTGTTTTTTCCTTCCAAGTGAACATTTGGTAATTGCCTGTAGATTGTGGCTGTGTTTACTCTTCTCACTCACTTCCGTCCATCTCTAGTCTTTTTTTTGGGAACAGTGTGTATATGTGTGTATGTGTTCCTGTTGTCCCTGCTCACCATTTTGGCATAGTTAACAGTCGCAGGCAGCATGCCCCAGCTATCTGTTTCAGTCCATTCTTTCTCATAATTCTGAATATTTGTAGTTTAACAATATTTAAAATCACATCTCGCGCTTCGGCTCATACATGCAATTTGTTTAATGTCTTTTGCTAACAAGTAGCATCTTGCTGTGTACCAACTCTTTACTGCATTGTGCCTTGGCATGATAATTTGTTTGAATGTTTCTGAACATGGTTGCTGCTGGGGAGCAGCTGGTTTCGGTGGGGAAACAAAGAATAAAGATGCAGTTTGCAGTGGGACAGTTAGAGCTTAAGTGACGAAATGGGGGATAAGAAGGTAGTGTTTCCCTTTCTTTTTTTCAAAACAATGAGCATTTTTGAAACTTCAGGGGTCATTCTCACCAGTTCCTCAGTCTCGCTTAGGACAAAAGAATGAATAACCCCAGCTGCTCTGCTCAACTTTATGGAGCATTGTTCAAATTCCTGTCTCATCCACTCATTTAATTTAGATTTAACAGGTAAATGTACTCTTATGATATGCAACTAAGGACACATTAAAGGGTACTTGTTAGTATTACAAGCTGTTGTAAATGAAGAATTTTTTTTTTTAACTTAAGTAACAGATTAATCTGGGTCAACATGCGAAATACAAATAATCCACTGACCTTCAGGAGGATTGAAATTTGGGTCTGGATCAGGCAACAGACTCTGTTGTGACCTTCTGAAGACTCGGGTACAGCACCAAATGAATTAATTTTAACTGCAAAAATGCAAACTTGGGTTTTATTCATTGTGTTGCAATGATAACACTCTTAAGAGACCATGCCTGGTTTGAAACAGGCTAGCTGCTAATCCCTGGACAAAAAAGGTTGTGTGTTTGAGTTGTTTTTTTTTAAATAAAAAAAAAAAATCAGGAAGAATAAGGTGCAAATGGAACTTACATTCTGCAGATGCCTGGGTTGAACAGCCGTTTGACACGGATGAGTGCATAATGTCTTAATTAGTGTTTTTATAAAGAAAATATGGAAAGATATAAGTGTATGTCATTAGTACCAGTCTCCTTAATCTTATGTAAACAAACCAGTTGTTGGGCGTTCAACATGCAACTGTCTCATTAAAGCTAAATTAAATGAAAATTTTATTGAGCCAAGGCAGGTATCCATTTCCAGCATGGAAGCAGACAGGGAATAAACATACTGCCATGCTCAGGGCTGCCAAATACAGTTCTTGATGCAGAAGACAGAAAATGTGCTTATGGTATGGACAGACCTAAGGACCAATCCTTCAAGAGATAGCGTTCTCTCAGCTCCTGTGGAGCTCAGGCAGAGCCGTGAGTGGACAAAGGTGTCAGGATGAAAGGTCAGCAACGTGAGTGTAAAAACTGCTTCTTTAGGAGACTTGCACACGTCTTTGAACTGTGCAGCAGATACTTCTCCAAGGCTCTAAAGGCCACCGTGATTCAGCCTGGCAGGCTGGGTGTTCAAAAGGAGACTTCTGCAGGCCAGTGCCAACTTGCTTAAACCCCAGATTTGAGCTGGTCTGATCTGGGGGGGAAGTTATTTCCTGGACGTTGTGTTTTCTTCCTTCCATCCAAAAAAAAAAAGCTAACACTTGGGGCTGAGGCAGCAAGAGCTAAGTCTCTGCCTCCTCTGCAATTAATAATTTTCAGGAAGAACACCTTTTGTCAATAGGAAAGCATAGCTCTGAGACAATTTTGGTTTTCGTTTTGCACAGAATGAAAAGTAAGATAAAGCAGTTTTCTGCTTTAGCACCATTAGAAAGGGAGGAAAGCTAAATATGTAAGGAACTGAATTACGCAAAATGTAAATTTACAAATCTGGGAGTCGTTTTCTTTTGTAAGTGGTTGGCATTGTCCATCTATATAAAGAAATGTTACATCTTCCAGCCCTGTCTCTGACTCAACAAAGTACTTAAACGTGGGCTTAACCATAAACAGATGCTTAGCAGACACTGGAAGTAATGCAAACAAATCCTATGCTTCACTGTGTTGCTCAGCAGGCATGGGCCTTGTGCTAAAAGTTCAAACATGCAAAATGTTTGGATTTTTTTTGAGCTGGGACATACTGGGCGGGGAATTCTTGGATCCTAATGAATTTCCAAAGTGTTTAGGGAATAAAGCACCAAACAACTTGAAGGATTGGGTCTGTGGTCCCATTTTGCACTGTGTGTAGCCTCACTGAGCTTTATATGCAATTAACCCGTTTTCAATGGGTGCATGTTTTAACCAACTTTTTTTGTTTGTTTGTTTTTTCTTTTTTTAATTATACCTTCCCAGTCTCCCCTGCCCACGGAGCCCGTCCAGCGTCCTGGAGCTACTTCCCCCCTTGTACGTTTTCATTTATTCCTTTTTTCTGCTTTCACTTTCTCCCTGTCTATCTCTGTGTCTCTCTCTCTCTTTTTTTTTTTTTTTCCCTTTTCCTTCCTTCTGTACATGCGAGTCAATAGCACTGATGCTTTAAAGGATATTCAGGGAAACCAAAGCAAACCTTTAGTCTAACGTGCCTTCTTAAAAGCTGTTTGGACATAAAACAATACAGCAGGGAAACAAACTGATTCTAACTCTTTTCTGTTGGAGATGATAGAATCATTTCAAATCAATAAAACTGTAACAGAAAGAAGTCAAGTGCCAGGCAACTAAATACGAATGTCAGTTTGAAAGAAAGAGAAGTTAACAATGGGTGACAGAGAGGAATTAAACATGGCTCTGAAAGTTTGTTAGAACTTTAAAATCTTCAAAATCAAAGATTCCTTTTTTTTTTTAAGATCGGAAAACGCTGTTTGTGCTTAGCATCTCCCAATGCCCAAAGTGAAATTGTCAGGTTATGTGGGAGTGGCTTACTTATCCAGAGAGTCCTGCTTCATGTTGCCATGGTCTTTTTTAGATCCTGCTAGTGCTAATCCAAACCTCATAGCAATAACCTAGCGTCAGTAAAATTGGTGACTGTTTCCATAGTTTTAACATTTTTTACAGTTAAGGTTACATTTACACATACCGACTCCCCCTCGGACGTTGTTTGGATTTCATAAATTGGTCTGAAAACTGGATATGCAAATACTGTACATAGATCACATATAAAACAAAATATATAATGTGTGTGTGTATATATATGTACATGTATATATATGCTTTCCCCATGCACATGCACACTTCCAGCCTGTTGGCATAGAGACTGTGCGCTGATGCCCTGTAACGTGGGAAACAGGCATGCGGTTCCTATTCATGATTCTTCCTCCGGGAGAGGAATGTTATTTGGCAGCAAACTTCTTGTTTCTGGTGTGAAGACTCAACTTTCTGAGCACCTTCCTGAGCATGTGCCAGCATTATCAAACGCTCTCCAGGCAGAAAGGTAGAGAGGAAGGGGAGAACGGGGTTTGCATTTCACATACGATCGTGGAGAGTGCGCGTGGTGAGGCTTCTTCCACTGCACATATCCAAACCAACAACAAGAGCCAGGGAATATTTAAACTGGGGTAGAGTTTTTAAGAATGAGGGCAAAATTTATTGCTATGACTGGCCATATCCACTGATAAATAAATAACCAGCCAAAAAGTTTGGGAGGAGTTGGAATAGTGAGTGCTCATAAGATCCAAGGAGTTTCCTCTGGACGTACAGGTACGGAGAAAAGATTTTTTCTTAGTTTTTTCCTCTTTTATAGTCAAGTTCCTTGAATCCATGAGCCCTTCAAAGATACCATTTCTTCTAAGGATCAGTAGCAGATAACTTCTGATAATAAAGGCAGGGTTGGGCTTTTTGCCCTTTTTAACATGAAAACAAGGAATGGTCAGATTTCTGGTTACTTAATGCAACCTGGAAGGTTGGCATTCAGAGTCAGTCTCCTCTTTAAGCTGTTTGTGAGAGGGAAGAGTTCAACACTAGAGCAGCTGTACTACTTCTGCTCAAAGGTATAAGGCTTATTAGTGGTTCTGCTTGTTTTTCATGTTAAATTAATTTCTTTTGACAGCCATGTCCCTTTGTGAGTCATGTCATTGCAACATAGAAACTTGGCTACCGCTGCGCACAGAGCACCATTAGAGAGATCATGTGCCACCCCCTCACATGTCTCAAAGCTCCTCTGTGGTCTGCACTGGTGGTTCTTGTTTATCATATTTCTGTGTACCAAAGATCATTGTTGCACTTCTTCTGTTACTAGTAATTTAGGGCCTTACTTTATGTATTTTTTAAGTATGGAAGCTTTGAGGTACTGTTCAGACTTTGCTGGTGTTAGGGGGAAGTTACTTTCTGCGCTTTTGGACTCTGAAGTTCTTTTTTGGCCCTCAGGTTCCCCAGATAAAACAAGCTGAGATCTGATAGGGAGGCAAGGGGCTGAAACACGTTTTTGAAACTGGGACAGGGTGCCTTTGAAAATGAGCTCTAAATCTTTAGTCTCCCAAACGTACCAAAGACCATTATTGCGTAAGTTGCAGCTATGTTTAAAATCACTGATTCTTCCACTAGCATTTGCCAACCTAAATTGAGATCTATTTTATATAATTTTTTTAAGCTGCGTTTTACAGTGGAAACTCTGTTTACAGTGATATGTGCACATAATATGTGTGTTTGCAGTGGAATTGAGAGTTAGATGGCATACACTGTGGTCACACCTGAGCCAGCTTTAAGCCCAGTTGTTCAGGTACCAGTAGCATCCACCTTCATCCTCAGCAGCTCCCATTTTCTTGGGATTTGGGTGTTTTTTCAGCTCATCTTTTTTGCTGTTCATCCTGTGTGCTTGGCATATCACTTCACTTAGACTTCTTTTTGCACACAGACACTGCTAGTTAAGAATGCTTCAGGTCTAGAACACGCCAGAGAAGCAACACCTTAGAATGCAGAACACTAGATTTCTCTAGCACTGTTTCTCTTAATTGCTGTCCTTACAAATCAAATTATTAGTCTCCTGCAGTTTGTTCCAGGAGATGTTTGAATTTAACTTTGTCCTTTCTCTTGCCTTCTGTCTGTCCCTCTGACCTCTTCCCACCTGACCTTAATTATGTGCAGATTTGGAGATGGATAGTGTAAAGCCAGGTTCTGCATATGTTACAGAGGCTCTGAACCAGTCCCAGCTGAGCTCAGGTAGAGCCCGTTATGTACAATTAGTCTCTCAGTGTCCTAACCAAGTCTAACACTGTACGTGATAGCAATAACCATTTACTAACACCCTAGGTTTGGTTACAGAAGCTAGATGTAGTTGAAATAGTTTATTATTAATTTTTTTTTTAGATGAGTATCTGTTGGCTAGAAAAGCCAATGCCTGATTCTAAGAATCCTCCTTCTCACAGGCAGATTTTCTGCAGGTGATTTCATTCAAATCAGTGAGTCCAAATGTTAAGAGTACTGCTTAACATAACTGGGCCTTGTACTGTGAATGCTCTGCAGTATCAGTGGCCACGTGGCTATTANTTCTAAATATAAAGTGTTCTTCTTTTCCCAGGCTTTCGATCTGTGCCTCAGAAAGATATATCCAAAGAGTGTGCCAAACCCTATTTGACCATGTTCTGGAGGAAAGAACTTGCTTGAATAAGAGAGAAAAGAAATGTGGTTAAATACTATAGTTTTATGGCAATGTAAATGACCCTAGTGTGTACCCAGTTGCACAGTGATAGCAGAAAACAACTGTGTTGTGTTGTCATTGGCATGACAACGTCGCTATAGCTTTTCAGAGCTAGCATTAGGTAAAATTAAAGTGTTCCAGTGGAATTCTCTGGTACATTTTATGTACTTAAACAATTTGATCGTCAGTTATTGAGAGGTATTTGACAACAGACTTTTTGGTTTTGTTGTTTTGTTTTGTTAAATCGTATCTGGACTTTTGTTTTCCTGGATCTCCTAAGTGCTTTGAAAGAAAATGTAAGTGCAATTTTAGGAGAGACTCGGTAGCAAACTGTAAGTTTTGTTTTCCAGCAGGCTAGATCAGCGCTTTACGGTAAGGCAGGCAACACGTCGTATTTCTTGCAGTGTTCAGACAACGCGTTGTCCTCTTATGTCCCTCTGTTTCATCTAGTCCCTTTGTATTGAGGTTAAAAGGAATTTGCACGGTAACTGTACCTTTCACAGAGATCATCCCAGTCTATTCTTTGGGTAAAACAAATAGGTTAATGGATATTTGATATTGAAGTCATGCTGATAAATACAGCCAGTCAGAGCTCACTTGGGTCCGCTGCTGTCCACAACTCTGGTATTATGTTTCAGTTTATTAAGAAGGTTAATGTTTGTGCCATTCAGTGATTTTAAGTGCTTGGTAAGTGGCAGGCATCTCTTCTAATTGCATTTCAGCTGATTGCAAATCTTCTTGTGGTTGCCTATGTGTAAAGCTCTGCCTCTGCTGAAATGCTTGTCTCTGTATTTTCATTGTTACCTTCTAAAGTCACCCAAGGCGGATTTATTTTTTAACTAGGCTTTAAGGCTTTAGTTGACTCCCGTAATAAGTGTTGGATGCTTGCTTTGAAAAAAGAAAATTTTTTTAGCAGTATTATTTTGCTGGTAGTTTGCATCTTGGATACATTAGGAATACCAAACTTAGTCTTCCAGAATTATGTTGCATTGCTTGCTTTCAGTGCAGTGAAATTACCTGGTTTTAGGAGAAGGGGATTTATTGCGGTGGCTGCCCAGGACTGCGCACAGCTATAAGACATGCTACTGCAGTGGTTAGTCTTTTCAGGTCTTTAAATTCGTGTACAGAATTGTAGTACACATCAGAACTGCAGCATTTTCCTGTTAGTTTTTTTCTTTCCTTGGAGTCTTCCTTTCTCTTTGCTCTCCCTCCCTTGTTTCAAGCGATTCTTCCCCCTTCTTTTTTTTCTTCCCATTTTTTGGCAGAAATAGAAAGGGACGAGAACTGTGGGCTGATCTGTGGAAATGCTGCTATATACAGGATTCATCTGGTCTTCTATGAAAGTCGCACCATAAAATCTGTGATTCTGCCTGAAAAGTATGAGTTTGAGAGAACAGCTCCCTAGAGCCTGTGTGCTAGGAACAGATATTGACAGAAACTCTAAATTACAGATTCTGTGTTCATTGGACAAGTATGCATGGGTATGTATGATGAGCATTCCAGCAGCAGCAACATATGTCCTGCCCTGGGTACTGAGGAGTCACTCTTCAACCCTGTCTGGGGGAGTGAATTTGGCTAAAGTCGAATTTTGCTTCAGCAAGCCAAGCAGCGTCGAGCCGTCTGTTTTGTTTTCCTTTTTTCAGCAGCAGTTTGGGAGGAGGAACCAGGCAGGCCTCTGGGTCTGGGTCTGCTGCTCCAATGCCCCCTTCCCCATATGGGGACACAGCAGCCCCCACAGCTTCCCCCGTAGCCAGTCACCAAGGCACAGCATTTCCAGTACGATTTGTATAGCTGAAGCTGTGAACTGTCTTCTAAGTGTCCCATTTTGCAAGAGGGCAAGTTTTTGATACATTTTCCTCTAGAGCTGCATAAAAAGCCACCTGAGGATTACTGAGGTTGCTCCGTCATTTATCATTTTAGGAAGCTGCAAGAGAGTTGCAGGTACACACGGATGCAGATGCCAGTGAATAGCGGTTTTGGGGGTCCTCTGCCAAACTGGGACATGGAGTGGGTTTATGTGAAGTGTAAAAATAGTTCTCAAAGTTAAAAAGTGTCAGATATTTTTTTTTCTGCACACTGCAATGAACCTCTGACTATGAGAACATATTTTTGTATGTAACTTGCTTTTGAATTTAGCCTTCAGTGGCAAAACTGAAATACTTTTGCTGTCCACCTAAATAAAATCTGTAAATCTTGGCCAGCTCATAAGTGAGAGACAAGCAGGAATTTTAAGTATTTCGAATAAGTTCCTAAGGATACATAGCATTAGGAAGTCAATGTATTTTTTTTATTCCTTCTTAATCCTTTAATTCTTTAACAGTGCAGATGTTTTCTGACAGTAGTGGTAAGAACCAAGCATGTATTTTGGCAGCTTTTTTTAAGCACCCACGGTTGTGTTCCTTACCCACAGACTCTGTGGAGTTCTAAGTAACGTTCGTAGTTGATGCAGTATCTGCAATCTGACCAAATAAGATATTTTTGTAACTTTTCCTAGGTGCTATGGAAATACGTCTTGATGGTTATCAAGTATTTGTGAGTAAATTGGTTGACATTTTCTTCAAGAGGTCTGGATTTGAAAGCACAGAGTTTTACCTGTAGAAGAGAAGGGATTTGGGTATTACTGCTGTGTGTGAATGGTCCAGGGGAAGCAGGATCAGAGGCGGAGGAAGCTTGGCAGGGCAGGAGGCTCCATAGTTTTGGGGAAGACCAGGAGAGAAGTCTGGACTAAACCAGAAGGGTGTCTGCAGGCTCTAGAGACCCAAGGCGAGGAGGAGGATACAGTTTGGTTTTGCTGTTTCGTTTACTGCTTTTTTTCCTTTTTTAGTTGAAGTGAAAGGAGAGTTTTCTAATCTGTTGCAAGACCTGGTTGTCTTCTCCCTCCCAACCCCCAAGAAGGGGAGCCTTTGTAATTTCAGAGACAAATGTCATGTGTGCAAAGCAAGTAGTTTACAGGGATGAGTTATTGCACATGAGCATTGCCTTGTACCCTGTGTAATTATTTGCACAAGTGCAAACTGAGTGAAAAAGGTGATTGCTCCGGTGACCTTTTGGCTTCTTTGCACAATATCAGTAACAGCACAGGTGCAGGGCATCAGTGAATGAGGCCTCTGGCTCCAGATTTGCACTAACGTTTTTCCTGGCATAGCTGAGTCTGAGTATGAAAAAGATCACACCCAGAGCTGACACAGCTTATCTGCCCCCACCAGAAAAAACCAAAACAAAAAACCAACCAGAAAAACAAAACCCCCAACAAAACGACTCTAAACACCCCATCGGGGTGTAGGCACAGCTGTCCTGCCAGAAGAGCACTTTTGTCAGCTTAGGTTGTGTCAAGGGGAGCAGCAGAGCTCTGCCAGTTGAGAAACACCGTATCCCAGCTTCTCCATGGGGAGGCACCACTGGTGTAATTACAGCGTTGGAAATCAGCCTCGAGTCTCCTGAAGTCACAGGGAAATGCCTGAAACACAGGTAGGAGGAAGAGACAGGTTAATTTCTGCATTCCCTGTAGTGCAATTTCTTCCTCATGTGTGGTCACTCACAGCCTCTGAGCCGTTCTGAAGAAGTTGAACCTGTAGACACTAGCTTCAGGCTTCCCGCATTTTGACAGGTAATTTTGTGACAAGTCTTGGCCATGTTTCCTGGGGAATTTTAATTGGAAAAGAAAACGAACAAGCGTGGTGTATGGATCTGTGCACAGTCTGTACGCATCAGTTCAGAAGTAATTATGTAGATCTGTGTATTGTGTAGGTAAGAAAGAGATGTATTAATGTTTCTGTTACGGAAACTTTCACGGCGTTTGGGGCTGGCATGCTTAACCTTTTTTGAGGGGCTGAATACACTGAAATAGGATGACTACTTGTGAAATAAAACGGTGAAACTTGGCTGAGTGCAGGGGTGTTGGAGGCACCGATGTGCTATTAATAAGGCCGGCTTTCTTTTCACATGTTCTGTGCTGCTTTCTCACTCTGCCTGCTCTCCACTTATGCAGGTTGGGGGGTTTTGTTATTTTTAAACTAGGTATTTTTTTCCTTTCTCACAAGCTCTGTCAAAATGGGACTTAACTCTAAAAATAGTTGGCTTGAGCAAAACTCTGCAGTTATGCTAAGAGCTTGGAAATCATGGGAAAAGGTAGTTTGTTCTGTTCTGCTTTTCCTCTTCTCCTGAATAATTCTGTAAATTAGCGTGGAAGCCAAGTTGTGGCTTCAGAAATATTTTCAGGCAGCTTTAACCTTAGATGATAGCACATAGCTCTGATCTCTTCTTGCATTGGCATGCGGATTTATCAAGGGTCATGCTGCTGCACATCTCAAATCTCCAATTAAAACCTGGTCCTGTTAAGTTCACAGAGGCTGAGCAGCTACACCGTCACATCTGTGTATGCAAAGGAGCGATGCTTGGGCTCTGCCTCCATCTGGCTATCACCAATGCCCTTAGGGATCGGTGCGCTTGCTACATCTGCAAGAAAGTGTCTGTGTGAAACTATAAATTAATGTTAAAAGTGAGCGGAGCTGGAGAACATGTGCTGGCAAACCCATAGTGTTTGTTTGGCTTTCTCAGAAGGTCTTGGTTTGGGCACAGCTATGGTGTATGTTTGGGAAGATCCTTAAGTGAACACGTAGAAGGGCATGTAGAAAGGCATGTTGTCCGCTGCTTGGAGAAGATCCGTGGCATGTTTCCCCCAGAAGTCCTACACAAGCAGCCGAGGCAAGACTACTCCATTGCCCCTCTCTGCCTCTCCATCTCTCTCTGTCCTCCCTCCTTTTCTTCCTCTCTCCCTGGTAGTGAATTTTAAGTGCTGCAAACTGCAGATCATAACATTACTCTGGCCTTCAGGGCTTGCTTCGCTAGCTCGTGAATCAGCCTGTGTTTGTGATTAATTCAGAAGACTTTGCTGATCTGAAATTTCATCTGCCGGATTTCATTTAAGAACTTGTGTCAGTGCTGTGCTCATTCTTCTTCAGCATTTAATCCTGTAACTGTAGTGGGAAGCTTGCATCAAATTCTTTGACTTGTTCTCATGGGAACTTGCTTTTGCTAAAGGAAAGGCAAGCGAAAGTCCTGTTACCTGCTTGGCTATGTGTTGCATCATTCCGAACTGTGTTTTTTACCTTTGTAAGTGGAATATTTGGAATATTTTTTTGCAAACGTGGAAAGCCGTGGCAGACCATGGCTCTACGTCCACCAAAAGAGCGAGTCACCGCGTGATTGTCCAGCTACTCTGTGACACGAGACACCTTTATGGCAAACCTGGTTTCTGTGAGCTCTGTGAATCAAATCAAATCAAATCAATTTGAGGTTATCCCATGGCAGTCTATTGCACGGCATGCTGCTCTGTCGGGGCTTTTTTAATGTCCTGGTCTGCTTTCATCTATGATCTTAGTTTCTCCCCAGAACCCTTTTTTTTTTTTTTTTTTTTTTTTATAGTGTGTGTTTATTTGGGGGGGGAGGTGTCTTTTTTTTGTGTGTTTTGAGAGTATTTGATTGCAGGATAAATCTAGCTGAGTAAGAAGCAGCATTGAAAAATACTGGCTGCCTAACTTCTAATAATGGCTTGAAGCTTCCTTCAGTGGTTAAATTTGCAAAACCAGAAAGTGGAAGAAGCTACACGGTATATTAGGAACATTTTTTAGGTTACTCTGCCTTCCCAGTACTTCTATCTGAAATAACTTTTGGAGGATAGGGTAAACTTCAGAATGCTTTAAGGATTGGATTTGTGACAAGCGCGTGGATGGAGCCTTTTTGTCTATGATTTCAAATGCTTGGGCTTGTTAGCTGTCTTTAAAAGTTAAACATTCATTATCTACCTCTTCTGCTCCACTGCAAGCTGCTGAACACGTAAATAGCAGAGAATGCATCTCTTTCGCTTGCTTTTGTTCCTTGAAATCGTCTGGCCAAAGAAATGAGGAACAGAAAATGAGACCCACATGTGAGGATTATTTTATTATTTTCAATCAAATACTCAGAAGAAGCAAGAGGGCATCCCAGTACTGTTCGGTACAGGGGAGAGCAAAGATCCCCTGTCTGGGGCTGAGCCCGTAAGCTCCAGAGCCAGAGGAGTTACGTCCGTGGGGTGATGTGAAGAAGCTCTTTAGCCGCGATGCAGCGCTGTGCCGAACACTGACTTGTCGTGTCCAGGCGCAGAAGAGCCACATCCCTGGTTGCTCAGGTTTCATTCCTAAAAGAAAGGCGTTTCGTAACAAGCATTAAGTATTTTTCTTTACAGGAAACAAAGCGCGGGTGGGGGAAAGGTGTGCTGTTGTACACCACATAGTAAAATATCTCCTCAAGCACTGTTGATCATCAGAGCAATAATTTTCGGGAGCAATACCGAAATCTACAGTCGGGGGAGCTCTGTGTTACTGGTGATGCAGCTGTTTTGTTCCTGCTCCGATTAGCAAAAATAGATTGTGTGATCTCTGGCCCCAGTTTGAAACTGTGCACCAGCAAAGTGTGCGAACCAGAACCGTTTGTCACGACGTGGTTATTCAGCCTTGTAGGATTCTGCCCGACCTACATTAAAAAGCAAAAAAAAAAAACGATGTAGGAGCCGTATAACACATAACACATCCTGGCAGTTTTGGGTAGCTGATAGTGTTACTACTCTACAGTCCTGTATACTGTTTTGCAATTTTGAATTGTTGTATGTGCATTTTGCATTTAAATTTTAAAAAGCATTGCTTCTGTTGTGTTCATTCCCCATTTGTGCTGAGATTTTACCAACTTTTATCAATGGGTTTGATAGAAAGAACATTCCTGGAATGATGAGTTGGTATCAAGAAGAAGGTTTTCTACTCCGACTTGTACGTAAGCACATATAGAACCGGATTTAGGAGTCAGGCTTGGCTGCTAAGGAAAAAAGTAATGTGATAGTATGATCGTTGTCCAAGCAAAACAATTCCAGTAATAAATACCAAGTGTAATAAGTAGCTGGAGAACAAGCATTGTTTGGAGATATGAGTCACCAAACAATTTTGAAAAGAACGTATTTGCTTGAGGAGAAACTGTGAACACCAAAAGAAATGAGTTTTACCCTCCTGATCATCAAGATGTCTGCATAAATAGAAGCAGATTCCTCTTTAATCCTTCTGACCCTGAGGTTGTCCAACTTATCTCGTGAGCCCACATTTTAAAGTGTGTGACAGCAGTTACCGAGATTGATAGACTGCATCGCAGTCTCGTATGAACTGAGGAGCTTGAGGTCAGCATGGTTAAAGAGAACAGCAGCAGTGTTTATTCCTCAAGCACGCGATAAATCCAGGTAACGCCACCGGCTTCGCTGGCACTAGGAAAAGGCTGGAAGGCTTGGCTGAAGTTTCTGGAGCCCCGTGACCCTCTCGGCTTCTGTCCCTGCTGCTGGGTGCTGGCCTTGGTGGGGCTGAGCAGGGATGCCATAGCTGGTGGTAAAGTCAAGTTACGGCGTGTTCTGCTTTCTGCTCTGGAGTGTGTTGTGCTGATACAGGAGTTTTTTGGAGCTGGGCTGCAAACTAGGTCACCGTAAAATGATCCGTGTCATTTTGCTTTGCTTTTAAATAGCAGAACTCCCGGAGAATTGTTAATTGAGTTTGTTTTCCGTGATCTGAGCAATGCGGCCGCAAACTGTGCTGGTGAACAGCCCCTCAAGAGTGGGAGGGGGCATAATTTCTTTAGCGCTGTAATTAGATTAACAGAACGGACACCCTAGGTGCAAAGTGTCCCTGCTGTCCCCGGAGCCGAGGCACAGATGGGGCTCACGCGCGCCCGTGTCCAGTCTGCAAGTTTGGACACGGTTCCATCGAAGCGTTCAAGCCCGCTCAGCGTCCCTCCCTTCCTTTCGGACGCGCCGAGACAGCCTTTCCGCGTGGACTTGAGGATTTGCGGCGCGAGCGGTGAGTGAGAGACCCGCACTTAAATGATGGCGCAGACCCTAGGCCCCGCAGTCTCTCACGAAAGCGGGCCCTGGCCCTTACTGCGGCGTTCCCCTCTGGTTTTCGGGGCGCGAAGGGGCGGAGGTGCATTCCTCTGCGCAAGGAACGAGAACGCCGTGGGTAGACCGGAGTGCGGCTCTCCCGGCCCCCATCCTTTGCGCCCGTCAGCCCTCGGGCAGGAGCTCACCAGCTGGAAGAGGACGGCGAGCCCGGCTCCATCCCGATAACGGAGGTTGAGGAGCGGTCGTGGGTTACGCTGAGAGAAGCCAGAGGGGCTGACGTTGCCCAGTGCTTCGCTCCCCCCCCTTTCTGACCCTCTGCCCTTTGCCCACGGGAGGACCGAGGTCGAAAGGGCCCACCGGCGAAGGGGGGGGAGCGAGGGGCCTCTGTGGGCAGGGGCCGGCCGGCCCTTCGCGGG